>VUQJ01045044.1:18900-30483 GCA_015108635.1 Andinoacara biseriatus | reverse complement strand
TTGAAACAATGTTTGTTGACAGTTCATGATTTGTTTACATATAACAAGAGTTCACATGATTTTGTATTCTGTGTAAGAATGTATAACACATTGCAGGCAATACATACAGTGTGTGTGCAGAGTGAATGACACAGACTAAACCATAACCAAGCAGGGCTGATGCTACTCTGAAAACAAAAGGTATCCTTTCTATCAGGTAAACCTGTATAAGCTAGTCTGCACCAATGCATTTAGTGTGAAGTAGTGATTGCGGTGGGGTTTTTTTTGTTGTTGTTGTTTTCTTCAGTGAAGTCTCAAAAAGTCCTAAAACAAAATATTCTGGAGAACATTGAGATACGTGGCAGTCCAAGGCTGCCAGGGAGCCAAATTCCTGATTCTACAACTTGTTTTGGTACAGGCTGTACTGATTAATTTGTTGACAGCCTTCAGTCTTTCTGGCCCCTTTCTGTGGCGAAAAAAATCCAATTCATCTGAATCTTGGTTTATTCCTTTGCCGTGCAGGAACAGGTATCTCTCCCTAATCTAATCCCTCCAAATCAGCTCCAGATACACTGAGTCTGAGTCTGAGTCTGTACCCTTCCTGCTTTCCCGTCCTAAGCAGACTTATCAAGGCCAAACAGCTGCCCAGACTTCCTGAATTGTAACGACACGCCAGATATCTCCCGGTCCAATTCAGAGAAATCTTAGTGTCAATAAACCAAATGTGTATGTCCTCCATTGACAGTACAGCAAAGAACGTCATCTTCCATCCTCACAGGAATCCATAACGTAGCCAGCCGGGAATGTCAATAGGATAAGAGGGAATAGGGTTCTCCTTCCCTAATCTCCTCATCGTGAAAATTTGATCAAAAAAATGGTATTGAGAGGCCAGCTGATCAGATCCATAATTATAAGTTCCAGTTCGAAAGTTGTGTGAAGAGAGGCTCTAAAGCACCAAGCAGCAAAGCAGAGTAAAAAAGGGAAGGATTGGGGAGAGAAGAAAAGTGCGTCCGTCTCCACCGAGGAGCAGAAGGAAAAAAAAAAAAAAGCATGTACTTGGTTTATGTGAAAAACTAAGTACATCCTATGATTCAGTAGCCTATAAGAACCCGGGTTAGTGGCAGTAATTTGAATTAATGGTTTTTCTAAAGGTCTTTCAGTTACAATGTTGCTTCAGTTCATGGAGGTTTGTGGTCATTTGTTTATTCATAGATCTCCTAAGTTTCCCACCACAGCATTTTAGTCAGGTCAGGTTGACATCTGGACTTTGACTGGGCCTTTGCAATGCCTTGTTTCTTTTTTGTTCACAACTATGTTGTTGTGGATATGCTGATGTGCTTGGGATCTTTGTCCTGTTTCCTTACCCAATTTCAGCCAAGCTTTAGCTAATGGATAGCTGGTCTCACATTTGACTCTAGAATACTGACTGCAAGGTCCCCAGGTCCTGGCTGCAAAACAAGCCCAGACCATCACCCCTCCACCACTGTTTGACAGTTGGTGTCTGTGCTTATATGCTGCGTTTGGTTTTCACCAAACATGGCACTGTGTGTTATGGCCAGACATCTCTTCTTTGGTCTCATCTGTCTTCAAAGTCTTGTGGTTTGTTCAGATGCTGCCATGTTCTTTTAGAAAGCAGAAGCTTTCTCATGGCAACCCTTCCAAACAAGCCATACCTGTCTGAATGAACTTTAACATTTAACACAAAAACTGAGGCCTGTAGAATCTGATATGTAGCTCTTGGGGTTTTAGGGAATTTTATCTGAGCAGTGTTCTGATCTTGGGGACAATTTGCGGGACGCCCACTCCTCATGTTGGGAATCATCTTTGTCATTGTAGAATGAAAGGCCTTATGGAAATAGCCTTATAACCCTTCCCAGACTGATGAGCAGCAACAGTTGCTTCTTTAAACACAAGCCTGAATGCTCCAGACTTGCAAACTGTCCAAACCTCTGCTTTTATAGGGGCGGTCACTCATATTGATCATCACTTAATCAAGTGCATTTGATTAGACGCACCTGACTGCTACTTACCCTCAATGCCAGATCTTTTTAAATGTCCTGATACATAAAACGTTAGAATTTAAAGAGTTGTTTTTCACCATGGCTGAAATTTCCAGTCACAAGTTACACGTTAAGCCTATTTGTGTCTTAAGTTTGTTCTTTGTCCTGTGCAAAGCATGAACAAAGCCAGAGGCATACAGTAGGTCACAATTGCCTCTTTCATGCACTCATTGAGGTCAGCAGTGACAAATTAGCAGGATACACAGATATACAGGTCACACTTAAACAAGATAAATACCTCTTAAAGTCAAACATGCAAGGGTCTTTATTTGATGTAGACTGTGTCACCAGCGGTAAGCAAACAAAAGTTACAAGTTCAACTATGCACGCAATACACCTTGTTGTCAAAAGTGACACATTCTGTTCAGGAGTGTGATGATCTGTGTACAGAGAGAAGCCAGAGAGAGGTCAAAAGATGTCTCAGAGAACAGGTTTTACAACAGAGTTTGATACTGGATATGTGTGAGGTAAAAAAAAAAAATGACTAGACCAGATTTTACACTGCTGGCTTTGTTTAACTTGAAATACCTTTGTGTGTTTGTGGTTTCATGAGTTTATAATGGTTCTTTCGAAATGATTCTAATAACACATCTGACTGAAAAGTTGCATGCATAAATATCCTGTTTATGGCTGTGGATGAGAGAGCAGTTGCGTACATAAAACTATCTGGGTTTTTCCAACTTTGTATTAAAAGAATGATGCTTGGCGGAGAGACTACGGCTAAACTCAGATCTCAACAAGCGCACCGCTGAGCGGGTGCCAATATTCGGCTTGGAACTTGTAACTTTGGCTGTTTTGGATTCGTAACGTGGGGGAAGGGGGTGGGGTAGGTCAAAGTGCTAGTGGGTATTAGTGGGTCTAACTTGAACTCTATGCATCTATGGTGTAAATTTGAAAATCCTAGGTGAGATTCTTCTGGAGCTATCTCATTCACAAGATTTTCAGAACGCTTGACCTCTGACCCTTAGCTTGATGAGGTCACGGGCACCGAGATTCAAACTCGTCGTGCATCTATGGTGGAATTTGAACATGCTAGGTGACATTGTTCTTGAGTTATGGCCAATGTTAAAGTTTTTGTGGAAGTTGACTTTCAGGTCAAAGGTGCTGAGAATCAAAGTGGTTTGAGATATTTAGGAGATGCATCTAGCATTCTGGATTAACTGAAGGCTTTTCAGGGAGCTTTTAGGACAGCCTGATAGTAATCACAGCAATCCCAACTAAAATTAATGAATGCATGAACTAGCGTCACTCTGAGGCAGGATGTTTGTAATTTTAGAGATTTGGCATATCTCTTGAAGTTGCAAAACCGATTAATCAATCAACAATAAGGAAGATTTCTTGACAGCAAACAATAAAAAAAAAACAAAAACCCAAACACCTGGACTACGGGAATAACGCTAGACAAAATCACATCCTTGTCACAATGATCTTGCTAATAATGTTTGCTAATCCTTGTAAGTACAGCGACTATATCCTCATACCAACAGATCATCAGATATGAAACTCACAGTTGGAGTTGTGGTTTTGACACATGTTTGTTAAAATAGCTTCGACTGCCAAGAGGGTGTGATGCCTTTTCCATGTCAGTTTATCAGCGTTACACTCATATTTCACAAAACACTACAGATGAGGCTTATTTGATGACATTGTAAGACTATTATTTTTTTTTATACCTCGTACTAAATTTTCTTTTAATACTGTTTGTGCCCCCCCCCCTTTTTTTTTGTTGTTGTTTTGTTTTCTTACAGTTGTTGATGACCCTGCCAAGGCTATACTGGGAAAGGGTGAAACAAACTCCTAAGCTGCCCGTTTCTGATTACCTTGCCTGATCAAGGAGTCTTCGGAGGACATGATAGATGGTGGTCTTTCATGATTTGTAGACTCACCAGAATTAGTCTACCCTGCTTACTGTTTTCATCCTATTCCTGAATGAAACCAAACCGTCTCTCCAACCACAAGAACTGCAAATTTGTGGAGTAGAGCTTCGGTTAAAGACCAGATAAGTAGAAATAGGATTAACTAGCAATTAGCAAATATAATTTTGAGCATATATCGAGATTCTGTTTAGAAAGTAGCTCTAGTTGATTCCATTTACCTTGAGTCCTTAATTTTAGCTACTGCAGCCACACACTATTCTAAAACAACATCATAATAAACATGTGCACGTGCCACCTAGATCTGATTAAATTGAGGTATTTAACATTTTCTGCTGCTTTTATTGTTATACAGCAACAAATACTTTCAATTGTGCTAACCCTCAACTCTAGCAGTATACTGAAAAAACTGACGCAGTCTGGCACATTTCTGCTGAGTGAATCACTCCAAATACTCAAGGAGGAAAAGCTGCTTACTGTAAATTGACAGCACTCCTTGCATTGTCTACAAATAGAATCACTGATGTTATTCTTGTTGTGGCCACACCTCTTGGTAACATATAAAACTCTACATGTCCAGATACCGTCGCGTGGAGCAAGAGTGCCTTACTGTTTGAGCGTACGTGTAAAAATGTAGCGACTGATCTGTCTGGATATACCAAGGACGCAACAAATGCTGCTGTTCTTTCAAAAAGATCAGATATTGTTGACATGCTTTCTCTTCTTCATAAAAACTGGAGGAACAAGTTTGAAATCATTTGGGGTTTTCTTTAATCCGCACAAGGTCAAAAGAACACATACGAGCTGAAAAGTATACGTGCACCCACACAAATATTTGGTTGAACGTCCTTTAGCAAGTTGCACCTCAACCAGGTGCTTTTCGTAGCCATTGACAAGCTTCACAGATAAAGTGCAGAACTTTTCAGATCACTTAGTTTAGTGATAGTATGGCAGTTTTAAATTTTATTAATTTTATTGATGTTAAAATAAATCGTGTTATAAGTGTGCACATTTGAGGATGCAAAGCACAATGCCTGTCTGCGTTCTGCTTTTTAAATAGATCCTGTGTAGCACACAATTAGTAATTGCTTCCTGGGCTGGCGGTTGTGTTCCTGTCAACAGATTTTATGTACCAGAAGAAAAAATTTCTTTTGTTTGTCGTTACATAATTTTAAAGTTTAACTACCCATGCAGAGAGCACTGGTTAAGCAATACTTTGCTGTGCAGCGACAGACGAAATTCCTGTCTAAACATCCTGCATATCTCCCAAACATGCGTCCTTTTCAAGATTTTTTGAAATGTCAGAATGTTAAAAGTGATAAAGTAAAGAGGCGATCAAAACAAACCCAGGAAACAGCAGGATCAACTTTGAACCCAGTGGCTTAGTTAGTATTGTTCTCACTGTCAATGGTTTCATTGTTCAAAAAAAAAAAAAAATATGGAACCACATTAGTTTTCGTTGTTCTTTTGTGATTTTAATTTGCAATTTGTTGTTGTTGTCAGACCTAAAAATTTCATGTCAAAGAACCTGATTGCAGGCTGCTTGTGTAATATTCAAGCATGACTAATAAAAAAAAGATTTTTAAAGGATGACTGATGCACCTTCTTCTTACTCAAATGATTATCCACCTGTTATATACTGGAAGTATATAAACCCGCAGCAAACTCTGCTGATAGCACAAATGGAATTTCAATTTCCTGCCTGTTCCAGCTGCATGGCCAGGGTACCTGTCAAGATTTTTTTGTCTGAAGTTTCACTTTAAAAAAGTGAAATAAGATGATTTAAAGAAATATTTCACACATAGAAAGGATATAACTGTAATGTTTAGACAGTAAAATAAATGTGGGGCAACTTCCAAATATATTACAGTCTCAAAATGCAAAAGGTCGATAAAAAGAATTTATTATTTAAACAGATTTATTTCACAGCATAACAGGTGTAAAAAGTCAAGATAACTCTGTTAACAAATAAGCAAGTTCTATTTCATGTGTATTTTAAAAGATTTGCACAAGACTGAGGTGTTAAATATATTATGCAAACAGTATTTTAGCACAGAATACATGAAAACAGTGCAGTTTGTCTTTAAACCAAGATGCTTAATTATTTGCATGATTCCTTGTATTCCATTGTTTTGTTCACCTGACACTTGCAGATTAATTGGTAATGTATGTACAAAATAGAGAGCTGTAATATGATACATATGTACATGAGCATAAGTCAGCTTTAATGTGGTGTTGGAATGTTTGTGTTATTGGCTTAACTAGTCTTTACGATGAGCTTGATATGATTTTCTTTAGCTTCATGACTTCTTCGGTGGTGAGCTGTAACAGAGAAGTGGAGCTGGAGTTGACCATGAGCACAGCTGGAGACCCCATCTCCTTGTTCTGCTTCCCTCCCTGGACGTCGTCGTAGAATTTATAAGCAAAGTCTTGCTCCCTGGGGGGGCTAGAGTCGCTTTCCACTTCAATGGGGGAAGACTGGGTCGCTCTCTCGTGGGCATGCCAGGAATTTGATGACTTGGAGTTGTGTAACTTATTAATATCCTGCTGATCATATGGCAAGACATCCTCGCTGACTGCATTTTTCAGAATGTCAGCTGAAGGAAACTGCTTGGAGCTCATGAAATGATTTTGGCTTTTATTGTGACTGCCGTTCATCTGAGTGAGGTTCGGCACATTTCTCAGACTTAGAGCTGAATTCTGGTGTTGGGGATTCATGTGAAATGTCATATTGGTGGGGAAAGTGTCTGTGTTGGGCCAGTTCCTTTGTTCAGAGTATTGCTCCTGAGTAGGAAGAAGAGCCTTACTTTCATGCATCATTGCTGAGGATTGACACATCTTGAGCAATTTATGAAACATTGACAGGGGTATCTCAATTTCCATCTTGCCATCCTTCTCTTGTGGGAGACTGGGCAGTATTTGACTAAGATTGAGCCCCATTACTTCTGGTTTCCCTTTTGTTTCTTCTTTTGGCTCAGCTGTAAGGTCTATTTTTGGAGAGCTGGGTTTTTGTGCCATTCCAGCAGGATCGTTATCTGTTCCCAGTGACAGAGCAGAGTCATATATGGGGCTACTTGATGGTGTCACAATGTTGTCATCAATGATGTGTGCGTCCTGTGCTTTCATGGTTAATGGAGAGGGTGTGACTCCTTCACTTGACTCACCGTCTTGTGTCTCATGTCCTTCCTTTGTCAGGACCCCGGCATGATGATGGGTGTATAGTGTGGACGGTTTGTTCAGAAACTTTGGGTTGGGTGGGGAGAATGATGAGACAGGGTTGATGCTGGTCTCCTGAGCTGAAGCTTTAACGCTGAGGTTCAGGGGCTCAGCCAATCCAGTCTTGTACTGCTCTGCCAGGTAACGCAACTGCTTTAATGGCTCCTTTACACTCACTGGTGAGTTTAGACAAGGTGGACTGTAAGGGAACTGGGGCTTGGGAGCAGGGGGGCACTGTGTTGGCAACATTGAGGGGGGAATAGGGATGTAGGGGGGCAGAGCTGTGTGGCTTGGGTGGTAGTAGGGAGGGTAGTGCAGAGGCAGCGGGAAGAGACTTCTATGTTGATCTATCGGGAGGTTACGAGGGTTCTGTTGGAAACACAAATGGTTCGTCAGGTGTTTGAAGAATAGTTACAGAGATAGATAAATAAAAAAAGTAATTCCACTCTCATTGCTGCACGATAAACATCCCACAGGGTTGCTGTTAAAGCACTTGATCAAGTTTCTCATGCATTTGTTGTTTCAGTGAAAAGCAATACCAACCTGGTGCCCTGGTATAGATATCATCCTGCGTTTGGGTGGTCTCTGGCCATCATCGATTTCGCTGCAGCCGGTAAAGTGGAATGGCTTTGACTGATGATGAGGCAGCACGGACCTTATTGATATTCCTTTCATGTGGCATTCGTAGGGCAGCAGCAGCCTTTACAAATAAAAAATGGATCAGATAAAGATAACAAAATGCGCATTCACATGCAGATGGATAGACAGGCGTAATTTGAGCTCACTTCTCATAATGTCTGCGGGTACAGGTGGCTGCACTTGTACTTCGAGGGTTTCCGCCAAGTGTATTGTAAACTTGTTTCCACAATTGCTGAGCAGTCACCTGGAGAAATGCAAAATATTCAAATTAATGTTTGTTTATGTGTTTATGAGTGAAATGTAACCAGACTCATCGGCTACAGCGTACATATCCTTGCAACGCACATTCTGAGACTGCCTGTTACTTCATCATCAACCATAATGTATTTTTCTAAAAATCTGACTTTGAAAGCTATGAAAATATAAGTAATATTAATGTTACCGCGATTTTCGAAACATCCTAGCAATAAATTTTATTGTTAGCAAAATTAATAATCAGAAATACTACACCATCACTATGACAATAACAACAACAACAACTACTACTACAATAATAATAATAATAATAATAATAATAATAATAATAATAATAATGAGAATTTTACCTGGTGGTAGCCACCCAAGTCATTCACAGTCTTGAACATCACAAATAAATCAACTGAAAAAATGGGAAACATACAAATGTAATTGAGAGAATTTAGGAATAGAAATTAAATTAGAATTTTTTTAATTACTTGCTCAAATAATAAATAACTGAGAAATTTCTATCACAGTTTTTGAGCCCAAGTTTGTTTTAAGAACATAAAGTAATGATTGGATTTGAAAGAAAATGGCTTTGATTATTGCAATAGTTAGCCAGTTGCAAATTCATCTTTGTTCAGTTAGCTAATTAATTAACATTTACCTTCTAGATTGCTAACAGATTTTAGCTAAAACTGCATCTGTGCATATTAATGGTGAGATGTAAATTGCAGATCAAGCATTGTTTCGGGCGAGTTTCTTTACTCCTGTCCGATAGCACTGATTTATTTGTAGGCTCACTATCAAAATGTGTGCAGACTCTTTCTAAAATTTCTAATACCATATTATTGTATTATTCACACATCTTTTTTCACGTTATAAATTAGTGCATTACCAAACTCTCAAACTTTGTAGCCAAATGTGATTTAAAAAAATATATTTACTTTGTTTGAAGCCCAGGTGTGGGATCCTTTCTATGGGCGTATCTCTCTTCTTCATAAAAAGGTAGAGGTCTTTGAGGAATTGATCCTCTGTGATTTCCTCCACTGCTTCTTTGGGTTTCTCCTCTTGAAATTCAATTTGTGCCATTTTCATATGTGCCTGGAAACATAGTTAAGAGAAGAAAATATTTTTATGCTGTACTGTACATCACAACTACAATTTATTTGCCTCACTGTGCAAGATCACGTCATCTTGACATCCAGATTTCTGATATATGTATCAAATGTTAATTATCTATGCCCTTGTCTCAGACTGCATGCCATTCATATGCAACTCAAAAGAGCGTCAGAATTCATTAATGATCACAAGTAAATGCAATTATATTTAGGATTCCATCAGAAATACTGTTACTCACCTGTGTTTCCATTTAGAGAACAAGGATGGGTAAGATTATTTCATTGCCCTATTAGACCAGAGAAAAAGCTGTTTGATTCTACTGGTTTGGAATTTCTCCAGTGACTTTTAAACAAAACAAAATCACTGCTGCTAGTTTGATGTTGTGTCAGTCATACACTTGTCCCCAGAGTCTGCGTAACTGTGTGTGAGAAACTAGCAGAGGAGGAGTTTACTTTAACGTCCTTCTGCTGAGATTTTTATCGTCAAACCAGCTCAACTTGCTCTTCAGCATATGCCCAGAAACGGTGTACTGGAAAACGCCTTACATATTGGCAGAATAACAATAAAACCAGTGGCGATTAAAGCTCATAATATTATAATGTTTACACCTGTCTACACAATTGGACATAAATTGCATTCTCTCCTATGACAAATTACATAATAACATCTGTTATTAAGAATTTTACACTGAAAACACTTTTTTTTATTGTGTTGCTGTTAAATTTATCATGATATTACGATGTTGTGTAAGTGTAAATTCATAAATGGTGGTGATGATGGTGGGGATACCCATTGTTTTAAAGTTTGCAGTTTTCCAAGTAGCAAAATTTTGTCCTGTGGCCAATTGAGGCTGGCTCCAAAAGGAAGTCCATTCCCCTTGACTTTATGGAATGAAAAAGTATGTTTACATATCGATACAAAGTTTACCTTATAAGTGGTATGCAAAAGTTATCCAGACAAACATATAACAGATGAACACTGTGATATTTGAGAAGTGAAATGATGTTTATAGGATTTACAGAAAGTGTGCAATAATTATTTAAACAAAATTAGGCAGCTGCATTAGTTTGGGCACCCCAACAGAAAAATGACATCGATATTTAGTAGATCCTCCTTTTGAAGAAATAACAGCCTCTAAATGCATCCTGCAACTTCCAATAAGAGTTTGGATTCTGGTTGAAGGTATTTTGAACCACTCTTCTTTACAAAACATCTCCACTTCAGTCAGGTTTGATGGTTTCTGAGCACGGACAGCCTGCTTTAAATCACACCACAGATTGTCAATAATATTCAGGTCTAGGGACTGAGATGGCCATTCCAGAACGTTGTACTTGTTCCTCTGCATGAATGTCTTAGTAGATTTTGAGCAGTGTTTAGGGTCGTTGTCTTGTTGAAGTATCAAGCCACGGCACAACTTCAACTTTGTCACTGATTCTTGAACATTGTTCCCAAGAATCTGCTAACAAGATTCCCAGTACCTGCACTGGCCACACAGCCCCACAGCATGATGGAACTGCCACCAAATTTTACTGTGGGTAGCAAGTGTTTGTCTTGGAATGCTGTGTTCTGCCATGCATACCGCCCCTTGCATACCACCCCTTGCATACCGCCCCATGCATACCGCCCCTTGTTATGTCCAAATAACTCCATTTTAGTTTCATCAGTCCACAGCATCTTATTCAAAAATGAAGCTGGCTTGTCCAAATGTGCTTTAGTAGATCTCAAGTGACTCTGTTTGTGTCGTGCGTGCAGAAAAGGCTTCCTCTACATTACTCTCCCATACAGCCTCTCCTTGTGCAAAGTGAATAGTTGAACGATGCACAGTGACACCATCTGCAGCAAGATGATGATCTAGGTCTTTGGAGAAGGAAGGTAGATATATTGTGTGTGCAGCAAACTAGGTGGAAGAGAAACAAGGCCAGGAGCACTGGAGGTGGATTCAAGCTGTTCTACCATGGTGTTGAAAGGAAGAGACGTGAAGTAGGAATAATTTTGAAGGAAGAGTATGTGAATAATGTTGAGGAGGTGAAGAGAATGCCAGACAGGATCATAAGTTTGAAGCTGGAAATTGAAAGGGTGACAATGAATGTTGTCAGTGTGTATGCCCCACAAGTTGGACGTCTGTTAGATGAGAAAGAGGAATTGTAGTAGGTTGGTATGACGTGGTAGCGAGTGCTCCCAGGGAGCAGAATGGAGCAGACTTCAATGGACATGTAGGAGAAGGAAACAAAGTTCATGAGGAGGTGTTGGGTAGGTATGGTGTTTCAGGATGAATGAAGAATATGGGAGAGGAGGACGGATGGATGGAGGACAGTTAGGGAATCAGGTAGTGCAGAGGATTAGTAAAGAGGAAGTAAAGGCTGTTTTAGACCGGATGCGTTGCGTAAAAACAACACGAAATTCCGAATCTTTCGAATGCCAACCTGTCGTGTAACCTACATAAAACACCGGGCGCG
>VUQJ01045044.1:0-12385 GCA_015108635.1 Andinoacara biseriatus | reverse complement strand
ATTCCCTCTGCTCTTCTCTGACAGTGCTGCACGTACATGGAGTCCATGGATGGAAGGTTTGTCCCTGTGATCCTCTCTGCAGTTTTTCTGGGTTTTTGGCTAGCTTTGCAGTAGCATGCTGTCTGTGCAGATGCTTGTATTGATGTTATGTTAGCCGCACAATGCAAGTGTTTCTGCCCTGGATGCAGTTTGCATTTCACCATTGTTCTCTTGTCATTTTGTGCAATAAAAATAAAAATAATGTCCATATCTCCGCTTCAAAAGTTGTAGACCACAGGATCTGAAACCAGCTGATTATAGCACAAGAGCACAAGAAGAAAAAAAGCACATTTTCTTTATTTTTCCACCTGAGGAGCAGATAACCAAAGAACCTTTCTAATGCAAGTAACAACATAATTATAACTGCAATGTAATTACTGAATTTAGTATAGTACCGCGCTACTTTGGAACACATTATCCCAACACTGCTGGTAACAGATTAAGTCGTGTAAATTGTCCATGGGACCAAATCTAACTAATGCAATGAAAAATTTAATGAGTCACTCCTGACACTTTTACTCCTGGCAGGTTTCACAATGTGGAGCTAAAAATGTAACTCTTCTGAAAGGATTTACATTTACAGCAACTATTTAAAAGAATAAGATGATTCACACTCAAGAAATACACAATGAGTAATTTCATGTTTGTGTCAAACATGAAATTTTAACAAAACCAAAACAACATCCTTGTTTTGTACTTGAATGTAGCAAATTAGTTTTGATTTAGCAACTGTCTTTCGAGTATAGAGTGAGTTTTGTCCTGGATCCTCATCCTGTTGGATTTTTATTTCTCACCCCTTTGGACTTTGTTTATGTTGGACTTTTATCAGCTAATAAAGGCTCAATTTCTCTTAGAATATTCTGCATCTACACTTCTGCATTTGGGTACTCTCCTGAAATACTTAACAAATTAAAAAAAAAAAAACTAACTGAAAGAAAGCAACCAGTATCTTATTTCCACGTAGGCCTACAGCCTGCCACACTTGCCTTACCAGTTTACAGATCTACCTGCATAGCACTACAACAGTGACTAAGATTTTGGTTAGCTGGTAACGTAACTGGAATTTATGCATGCACTCATAAAATGGGCGATGTTGACAACACATTAACAATTACTATCATGTACAGGTCTAGGCACGTATTTCTCCTGAAGAAGAGCCAGCATCCAAATAAATATGAGCAATATTTAAGTACTACAGCTGCGGTAGACAGTTCGTGAAAAAAAAAAGAAAAAGAAAAGAACGCACACTGTGTAAGTTAATAGCCTAATCAATCATTCTCCCATTAGGGTAAAAGTAGATTGGACTATAATTACAGTTGTGTATTTCACTAAATTAATGTGTTGCATAGATGTTTCCTTATGATATGTAAAACTGTTTTAGCCTCATTTTGTCAGCTCCAACCCCAACAATGTTATACCAGCAAGAAAAGAAACAAGAAAAGGGGCAAAATTACTCCTTTAAAAAAAAAAACTATTATGTGAATAATATATGGCTACAATGAATTAGATTTATATTGCTAAAAATTAAGCAAAGAATTACATGCTACATTCACAAGGTGATTCCAGAGGCCTGTAGTATAAAGCAGGATTTGGGGCAAGGTTAACCATGGGCTTCCAGTGTAGAGGTGATTCTCTTCATACCGGGACACATCGCCATGTGAACTGCAGACCTAACCTGCACTGGAGCAGGTCATTCTCAAGAAATCATCACAAACAAGGCCACTGCCTGGTAACCAATCAGTTCTCTAGCACTAACATTCTTGGAAGATTCCTTCCTTGACCTCATATCGAATTTGCATGTAGACTAAGCTGTTTGCAAGTATGTTTGGATTCTGGATTTATTTGTTCATTGCTTGCTCAGGGCAAGTAAAAGAATAAGGCTAAAATTCTCTGGTGTCTTAATAAGCTCTAATACCAAGAAGTCTGTCAGCATTAAAAGACAGACCAAAGTTTCTGGTCATATCTAAGTAATCTAAGCTTACTGATGACACATAAGCTGACAGACCTTACTTGTCTTTTTGACAGCCTGTTTAACGTAGCTAAACATTCTCTTGTGTCTCAATAATAGTGATGAGACCTTTGTTATCTTACACAGTTGGCATTTTCCCAGCTTTCCTTCCTGTTTCACACAGACAAAACTTTTATAGTGGTGCTTTTCCAGTCTTTCTAACCAAAGCACTATACTTTCCCACTAACACACACTGCTGATTTGTTTGCAGTGGTGTTGCTTTAAGTTTTTGTTATCTTTAAATCAGGTGATTTTTCACCTGGGTTCATTTAATTAAAATCAGAAAAGTATTTGTTTTTTATCTATTCAAGTGTCTTTCAAAAACAGAGCAGTCGAAGATAAAGACAAATCACTTGTGTTTTAGTTTGGTGAATTGGTCGTACGTCTTCAGCATTATCTTTTATCATCAGTACATTGCTATTGGCCTCGGTAGACACTCCTTAATTCAAGCTAATTGTGCCCAAGCAAGCGGAAATTCCACTGCACACCTCTGTTCATATCTACAATAGCCTCAATGTAATCTGACACATCATCTGTTCTTCTTTCACCCATCTTTTTTACACTCTGTTTAGTGTATCTGAACGTAGAATGCATTTTTAAAATGAAATTCCATCCATGTGGAACTTGTTTCCAATGTGCCATGACCTTATCACACAGTCCAACAAAGGGATCTTGCAACTTCGGGTAAGTTCAGAAGGAATGTTTGGGAGGTTTTTTTCGTTTTAGGGGAAATGAGTGCATCATCAGTCATGAGGGACTGTATTGCTGGAAAAACAAATCTTGCAACTATGAACAAATCACGTTGGTGCAAAAATGATGACAAAGCAAAAGTGTTGCCTTGAATTCAGAATGAATCAGCAATTCTAAAAGCAAATTCCCCACCACTTGTTCTTGTGAATTCATCACAAGAGCAAATGATAAAATATTTATATTAACTTGAGTTATTTATATTTAATTTACTGCTCTGTGTTTATTATTGTGACAGCTGCATATTAGAGCTGTGAAACTGCTAGATCAATTTAAACCTTAAAGGTTACTTCTTTACTTCTGACACTGTCCTATAGCTTAATAAGTTATGGAAATCCTTTCAGTTCATTGCCAGATCAAAGTGAAATAAATTATACTGACTGAATGCGTATTCTCAATGATAACTGATGACATTAGCTGCAGTTCCAGCAGTGTAAACAAGACTCAGCAACATATTTCCATATTAGCAATAAAAACAAAACAAAACAAAAAAATGTATACAATTTCTGCATCACCAGATGAATATGTACATGCTGATGTGCTGATATAACTTTGCAGCAGGGTTTCATTCATGTCATTCATGTTTTTAGTAAGATATAGGTCAACAGGTTGCATGTGTTTACTCTGTTTATACATCACTCTGTGAAGTATAAATCATTAGTTATTATTAATCGTTAATTATTATTAATCATTAATTATTATTAATCGCTGTCTCTCCCACAGCTTGTCTTTTGTCCTGTCTCCCTCCTCTCAGCCCCAACCGGTTGCGGCAGATGACTGGCCCTCCCTGAGCCTGGTTCTGCTGAAGGTTTCTTCCTGTTAACGGGAGTTTTTCCTTCCCACTGTTGCCAAGTGCTTGCTCATAGGAGGCCGTTTTGACTGTTGGGTTTTCTCTGTATTATTGTAGGGTCTTTACCTACAATACAAAGCGCCTTGTTGTGATTTGGCGCTATACAAATAAAATTGAATTGAATTGAATGTATTTCTTCAGCAGAGAATCCACTGTATATAGTACTTAAAGTATACTGAAAATGTTCCATTTTCAATAGATTTTAACTTAAACTTTGAACATAACCTCCTCTGCATTGAGTTATTGCCAAGGAAGTTTTTCAATTCCCTATTAGCTTCTAAGTCCCTGTCCGTAAATGATAGTTAGTTTCACCCCTCAAGTCAAATTAACTAGACTACCTAGTATAATTTAGAAATGCGTACCTTAAAGGAGGCAGCATATAAGCTAGTGAGGGAAGGGCATTCCATTGATTTAGAAAATCTTTGTGTAGCCAAGAAAATTAGTCTGCTTAATAAAATTTCCCTCTGTAAAGCAAGGACATCTTATTTGTCACTGATAGAGGAAAACAGACATAATCCTAGGTTTGTTTTAGGCAAGCTGAGAAAGAGCCACAGCTCTGTTGAACCCTGTATCTCCTTAGTTCCAAGTAGTAATGACTTAACAAGTGCTTATACTGTCCTCTATCCTTTTCTTTATACCCTTGTCCCCAACCAGTTGCAGATGTTTGCCTCTCCTTGAGATTAGTTTTGCTGGAGGTTTCTTCCTGTTAAAAGGGAGTTTTTCCTTCCCACTGACACCAAGGGCTTGCTCGTAGTGCAGGGGTGTCAAACTCAATCACAGAATGGGCCTAAATTGAAAACACAGTCTATTTACCGGTGGGACAATAATAATAGGGATATACATTTTTCTTGCGGGCCATATTTAATTATATTGCGGGCTGGATCTGGCCCATGCACCTTGAGTTTGACACATGTAGTGGTGGATCATTTGATTGTTGGTATCTCTTTCCTTTGTTTTGAGTTTGAGGGCGAGCAGGTGAAGACTGACCCAGACAAGGTTAAGGCTGTTGTGGACTGCCACTAAAAAAGAGCTCCAATGGTTTTTAGAATTTGCTAATTTCTACAGGTGAGTCATAAGAAATTACAGCCAGGGAGCCTCACCTCTCACCTGCCTAACCTCTTCCAATGCTTTAATTTCGCCCACAGAAGTCAACTCAGGCTTCATCAAGTTGAAAAGGAGATTTTCTTTGGCACCCATTCTCAAACAACCAGACTCTGAGGTACAGTTCATAGTGGAGGTGGACGTGTCCAGCTTAGGGGTTGGTGCTGTTCTCTCCCAACAGTCAAGCCCCAAAGATAAACTGCAGCCTTCTGTTTTCTTTTGCCGTTGACTCTTAGCAGCAGAGCAAAATAATGATGTGGGAGACTACTGGCAATAAAGTTAGCTTCGGAAGAGTAGCAACATTGTTTGAGTGGGCCAAGCACCCATTCATAGTTTGGGCAGCTCATAAAAACTTATTCTATCAGTCGCTCTCTCATCAATTTGCTCCAGTGAATGAAACATTGGAACCTGAACATCTTTACCATTGGCTCCCTCACCTGGGAGATAGAAGAGAGCATCCAATGAGCTCTTCTAACAGAGCCCAATCCTCGGAATGCTACACTAGTTCAGCTCTACTACCAGGTTTATCTGTCATCCTGGGCTGAGTTGAACTGTCAACCTTCCTCCTGCCATTTTTGGTGGCCAACCTTAGAAAAGTATGGTCTGACGCACACCACTACTGGATTCTAGAGCAGTACAGATGTGTTCTCTGGAGTGATGAATCACGCTTCTCCATCTGGCAATCTGATGGACAAGTCTGGATTTGGCAGTTTCCAGGAGAACGGTACTTTTCTGACTGCACAATGCCAAGTGTAAAGTTTGGTGGAGGGGGATTATGTTGTGGGGTAGTTTTTCCAGGAGATGGGCTCGACCCCTTAGTTTCAGCGAAAAGAACTCTTATACCATACCAAGCATACCAAGACATTTTGAACAATTTCATGCGCCCAACTTTGTGGGAACAGTTTGGGGATGACCCCTTCCTGTTCCAATATATGCGCACCAGTGCACAAAGCAAGGTCCATGAAGACTTGAATGAGCGAGTTTGGTGTGGAAAAACTTGACTGGCCTGCAGATGTCCATAAGTTCATGTAGCACCCGAGATCGCGAGCCACTGATAAATTTTGTAGTCATATCATCAGATCTATCAGATCTACATATGTTATGGACATTTGGGTGAAGAGAAGAGTTGAGCTGTCAACTGATCATCACCTGGTGGTGAGTTGGCTCAAGTGGAGGGGAGGATGGTGGACAGACCTGGCACACCTTGAGGCCCCGGTCTGCAGGATCTTCAACTCCCTCCTCTGGTAGAACTTTGACAGCATTCTGAGTGAGACTGAGGACAGGGAGTCTGAATGGACCATGATCTGCACATCCATTGCTGCTACACACAGTTCACTGGAGCTGTGGCTGCAAGATAGTTGGTGCCTGTTGTGGTGGTAATTCTTGAACTACCGGAGGTGAAGGGAGCCATCAAGCTGAAGGAGTCCTATCGGGGCTTGTTAGCCTGTGGGATTCTGGAGACAAGTGACAGGTGCCAGCAGGCCAAGTGAACTGCAGCTTGGGCAGTGGCCAAAGCAAAAACTCTAATGTCTGAGGAGTTTGATGAGGCCATGAAAAAATACTTTGGGCTCAGAGTAGAGCTGCCACTCCTCCAGTTCAAAAGGAGCCAGTTGAGGTGGTTTGGCTTGTACACATCAAGTATAAATCTTGTTCTTATTTGCATATAATTTTCTAGAGAATGAAACATTTGTCACATGAGTACGTACTAACCGCATTGCAAAGACTTCAAAATATTATTATCAAATTATTATTGAATATTGTTGAAATAATTTGTGATCCTGTTGGTTTTTGTTCTCATTTCGTGTTACTCGCTCGAAAGTTGTGAAACCCTGAGATCTTGCAAACATGCTGAATGTATTTATTTTCCTATTTCCTTTTAACTATGAGTTTGAAATATGATTTGCTGGGAGTTGTCCTTCCTGGTGCATTCTCTGAACATTAGCAGTACTTGTTTATAGCTGGAATACCACTACAGGAATGTGCACCGTACAGTCTGAATGTTGGTTGGTGCAGCAAAAAACATAAAAACATATCTCCATATTCAACAGCTCTGAAGGTAGACAGATTAATATCTACCATTAAAATCGAAAGCAAATTAAAAAATAAAGTTTCATGCTGTTGTTAACTGACATTCTGGGTTGAAAGATGTGCAACAAATTGAACTTGTCTGAACTGTGTGACAACGAAACAGGAAACACAGAGGGTGATAAGCAGGCGCATGCGACACATAGTTATCCAGTGCATGTAATGTTTTTAGTGCGTAATATTCCACTCGATGACCTTGTTGCATACATAAGGAATGAAAACATGTTTACTAACAACCCTTTACTAACCTCTGACAATGCAACAGGACTATCACGGTGCACAGATAGCTGAAGTGATATATACCAACTAAAAGTCATATTGAATGATGATATGAAGACAAAGAGACATTGTTCAAATTTTTTTTTGACGACACATGTTTTATCTGTCTACCTGTGCAGGGAGTTTCTGGAATAACCCTAAAATAACCTGTTGCCCAAGAATGTAATATGATTTTATCAGAAGGTAAATAGCTCTGTAGGAAAGATGTTTGTTTAGATAGCAGTTCACTTGAAAGTGATAGGAACATGCACCCGATGATCTTTTCTTCTTGTCTCCTTTGACAAATCTAATGAACAGTTAAGTTTAGTTAAAACATTTGCACTGAATTTAAGAAAGTGCACAGTGCTTTTCTTAAATACAAACCTTTTTCATGTGTCAGAGGATTTATGTTTGGCTTCCTGGTAGTCTCCTTAGTAGTCTTGTCAGGGCATAGTTAAAATAATTGCAGTTTTAATACTGCACCACACAGTGGAGCTGTGGCTCAGCGTTTCATGTCGCCCTTGCCTGCAATCGTTCAACATTATATGATGAGCTGAATATAGCATTTAATATTCAGTACATTTAATCTTACAGGAAATACTCCTACCTACTTTGTATGTTTTTTATATTTCATGAATTGCATGCTTACATATTGTTATCTGAGCCTACAAACAGCATCAACCATGGAGAGTGTTCTTCTTACAGTCTCTTATTGAAGTCACAGATAAGTTTTTGGCACGGGGGTGTTTTGTTTCTTTTTTTCATTTCTGCCTCATGTTTCTTTCCCAGTATCTTGAGACGACAGACCCCAGTGTTTAGGGAAAGGAATGGGATATTCCATTTTGTTTTGGAGTTATACCGTGTCAAATCATTAGACCTTAGCATATTTGTAATGGAACTTTTTCCACTGATGAGCCTTGCTTTTGTTCTGCTGTCACATCCTTAAAAAAAAATAAAAAAAAATAAAGAAATCAAAACTGTTTGCTCTTCTGCTGGTTATGCTAGTCAGCAGGAATGTGAATTCAAATTTAAAAGGCAAATGGTTAGACTGACACAAGATATGTTTGGTGAACTGCTGCAAAGGTCATGCCAAAGAGGGAGTCCAAATGTCAAACACCCGTCTCTGAAGTTTAAGCCTTTGTAAGATCTCATGGATTGATATTCTTCTCCAGGCTCCAAAAATGTCATTACTGATATTTTGATGCAGAATATGCTTTTCTTTTTCAATAATGGTAATTGAGCACTGATAGACGCCACTGGTTCAAAACCTTAACCAGAGTGTGTGCATTCACTCATCTATGTAACAGATGTAGGAGCATTATTTTGAATAAACGCTAACCTTTATTAATAAACCAACCTTTATTGTCCTTGGCGTTTTTTCAAACTGAAAATTCTCACAGTGATAACCACCCGAGACATTACAAGCAAAAGATTTATATTAACAATTTGTGATGTGGCACTATCTCAAGGGAAGGTTCTGCCCACCAACCATACCAGTAAAGTACATTCTTGCGGCTTTTCATTTGAACAGATATCAATCTTTTTCTATTTTTGGTAATCTGTCTCTAAGGGCTTGCCTAATTGGGGTAATGATACAGTCGCATCCATAAGACACAAATGACTAAACAGAGATGAAAAAGGTGCTGACCATCTTAACTCATTTTAAACCATCTGTTATGATGATACCATCCTAGCTAGGGGCCAGCTGGAGCAAATCTCAAATTAGGCCAACAAAGAGCGGGGAAGTTTAGTGTGGTTGCAGGAGAGAATGAAACAACTGTGAACAGGGAGATTAAGATGCTGGAGATCAAGAGATGCAAATAGGTGTGGAAGAGGTGAGCACTGCTGGTCCAAATCAAAGCAGCAGTTTAGCTAAATGATTCTGTGTAGTCTGTATTGTTAGCTGTTAAATCTAAATCAGTTAGATTCAGTGTTCTTGTTATTATTAATCCCTTTAATTAACCAGAAAATTATCTAATGAGAGGAACAGGTGGAAGAGAGCCTGGAGAGTTGAAGGTGTGCACTAGAGAAAAGCGGAATGAAAGTCCGTACAAGCTAGACAGAATACATGTCTATAAATGAGAGGGTAACAGATGTAACAGGGAAGGTGCAAGGATTAGAGCTAGTAAAGGTGGAGGAGTTTAAATACCAGGGGACAACCATCCAAAGCAAAGGATGACGCACAAGAGAGGTGAAGAAGAGAGTGGAGGTAGCAGAACTGAAGATGCTGAAGATGAAGTTAAAGATTATTGTTGGGAGTAACCATGATGGACAGAATTAGGAATTAGTATATCAGGGGCAGCTCAGGTTGTGTGTTTGGAGACAAAATTAGAGAGAAAAAGCTGAGCGAGTTTGGACATGTGCAGGAGAGGGATGGTGGCTGTATTGGATAAAAGATGTTGAAGGTGGATCTGCCTGGCAAAAGGAAAAGAGCAAGAACATAGAGACGATTCATGGATGTAGTGAAGGAGGAAATGAAGAAGAGGAAGCTAGGGATAGTGTGAGATTGAGACAGATGACCAGCTGTGGCAACCCTTAAAGAGAGCAACTAAAAGAAGAAGTTAAACAGGAACTCCCATTGTGATCAAATCTTTCTTAGAAGGGAGACCTGCCCAAGGTACAGTAGAAACCATACAAATTCAAAACATCTAAAATATGCAACAAATACAATACGTACAATATCTATAACATGAAGCACTACTACTTACAACTGCTCCCTTGCCTTACCACAGCAGGTAGTGCCACATGTTTGATTTGGTAGAGTTGTTTTACGCCTGATGCTCTTCCTTATGCAACCCCAAAGGGGATTTGTGTCTCCAGCTGGAATTGGAAAATAAATAAATAAATAATAATAATACGTCAACACGAATGGCTTCTCAAGAAGAACATCCACAAAAGTATCTCCTTCACTGTGCTCCTTATGATACTTTAGCAACAGATAAAAGCATGTTTAAATTTAGGTCTTTCTGTAAATTATGTGGATATTAAGAAAACCTTGTTTTCCCCAGATGTGCCAGAACACTGGGCACATCAAAAAGCAGCCATTTAGAGGATCATATCAGGTAAATGTTGGTGCTGGGACAGAGAAGGCGACAAAGATGAACTTGCAGTATATTTGCTGTTGCTTAATGAATGCTATACCAGTGTTGCTTTCTGCAACTGGTCAGTGATGGCAACCCACAAACTCATAAAGAATGCAATGGTGAGTCAGAAGCTTTGCATTTGTAATAAAACACAGAAATGCATGGTACATCTGTATGAATGAAGACTCCATAAAACTAAGGAGGTGGTGTGCATATACAGTATATCACCATAATCAAGGCTACACGTGTTAGTAAGGCCAGCTTTTTCCATTACTTTTGGCCTTTTGTCCACATTTAAATGTCATTTAAGGATACTGAAAAAGGAGCTTTTGAAAGATTCCTTAAAGGAGAATATTTTCAGAAATTCAGTTTCTGCATTTCTATGTGGACAAAGAAAACTGAAATTTTGTCTTGTATTGTCAAAGATCTGTTTTTGACATCAGACTATGCATAGTGTTGCTGTATTTAGGATTCTGATTGGCCAGCATTTCTGTATGGTTGGGACAATAACGCCACCTGTTGCTTTAGCCAGGCTGTGACTTAAATCATTGTCGCAGTGAGCATGATTTAAGCTACTGTTCACGAATGAAAAAAAAAAAAGCATAAGCAGCATTTGTCAAAAAGAATGACTTATTCAAAGCTAACGCAATGCCTGTTCAGAACGGAATGACTGCACTGGTAATTCTCTTTGTAGCTTTCACAATATTATTGATGAGCTGCTCATCTAAACTACGGCACACCCGAAACTAGGCTATCAAAACACTAACATTAAAACTCAATCAGATGTCACCTGACCAGGTATAAGCAGTAGCAACAGTGGCTCTAGTAGGTACAAGCTGCACTTTGTGATCATTTTTTTCAAATAATCTCACAATTATTAGCAGATTATTAACACTGATATTAATGAATAATTAATGATCTTATCATTTTGTATTAGAAATGATACACATTATCTAAGAAATACATATTCAGGAAAAATATGCTTAACCTCATATTCAAAAGGACTGATAAAACAGGGATTCGCTTAATCACTGCCTTTTATAGCACAACTTTGCCTGAACTAGAGAATCACTATTTTTTTTTAAGCACTTGACATAAAACAATGGTTATAACGTAGATTCATTTAATCACTGGAGTTATGTGAAGCTAAGATAATAAATGGCTAATGGCTCAGTCACACTAGCATAAAAACAGGACAGCAACCTCCTTGCCACTATGAAAAATTGGTGGTTGCCTGGTGAATGCATTGATTTTCCTCAATTCAGTGACTGATTGCAAATCGTTGCGGCACCCGCTTTTGATCACAAAGCGATTGCACAGGTCACTCAGTGGGAGGCAGCCTCTCTCCAAACAACTGTGGTCTAGCTTAGACTGACTGCAGTTACTCTCACACAGATCGATAAAAGTTTTTGAATAATTATTGTCTTATTTATAAACACAGACATATTGCTAGCATGTTGCAATCAGTCTGAGTGAGTCTGTGCCGATGAGCACAACTCATCTGTGACATGACTCTTTGCACTGGGGAAATTGACTTAACTGGCTGTGAGCTAGTCATATTCTAGGTATATTCCTATATGAAATAATGTAGGTTGCTGAGCACCTAGGCCATTTTGAAGTTGCATCACTGTCCTGCAGCAACTACATCACTATTTTTTGAGGAATTTCTACTGCATAGTTACCAATGCACAGAAAACTTACCAATGCATAGATAATTACCAATGCATAGATAATTGTTACCAGTGCATAGCTACCAATGCACAGATAAAACTTACCAATGCATAGATAAATGTTACCTGTGCATGTTTACCAATGCACAAATAATTGTTACTAGTGCACAGATAATTGTTACCAGTGCATAAATAATTGTTACCAGTGTATTGATATTTGTTACCTGTGCACAGATAATTGTTACCAGTGCATAAATAAATGTTACCAGTGCATGGTTACCAATGCACAGATAATTGTTACCAGTGCTTAGTTACCAATGCACAGATAATTGTTACCAGTGCATAGATAATTGTTACTACTGCAGAGATAATTTTTACTAGTGCAGAGATAATTGTTACCAGTGTATTGATATTTGTTACCTGTGCACAGATAATTGTTACCAGTGCATAAATAAATGTTACCAGTGCATGGTTACCAATGCACAGATAATTGTTACCAGTGCTTAGTTACCAATGCACAGATAATTGTTACCATAGCACAGAT
>VUQJ01045043.1:30870-49121 GCA_015108635.1 Andinoacara biseriatus | reverse complement strand
CGGCGCCCGCGGGGGGGGGGGGGGGGGCACTGTATTCATCTCATCCTGCTCCTCTCCCGTCATATCTTTCCTCCTGTTTTTCTTCTGCTTTTTTCTTTTCTTCCATTATATTTCTTCCCTTTTTTTTTTTCTTCTTAGCAACAGCTAAAGGTTTATAGGTTGCATAAAAATTGCATAAATCATCGGATAAACAAGTGTAATACATAAAACTATGTGTAGGCTGATACTGAAATATGATCCAATACAATAAAACAAGGCGGATCATCCCATTGAGAGGTTTGCATTGGACAGTAACTCCACTATAGTCTGAATAGCAGCGAATTTATCTCTCGCTTGTCATGTCAAACACATGATAGATCCAGCTTTGGCCCTTGTGTTGTCTGTAACAGCAGCAAACACCCAGGTAGATCATTAGCTAAACATTGGTATACACTGAAAGAGCACTTTCATGCACATGGGCGATGCTTTGAAAAAGTCCCTTTTATTAAAAGCTATCTAGTCAGTCCTCCTTTCAAAAAGCCATAAAGCAGCTACATATCTATTCACTGACTCATCTCTTTTGCTGAGAGCTAAAAGGAACCAGCAGAACTAACCACACTGCCTACACTGTTTATATAACACACTGTATAATAAAACGTAACACAACTACATCAAACCTCACTCTGTTTGCTTATTCATTGCACTCATTTCGTCAGCAGAAACATTGCTTGTTTTTCCTGTGATGTTGTCATATTGTGTAAAACGTGCCATCTGAAATCACCCCCCCCCCTCCCCCCAGCTTGACAGCCCGAGCTCTGAACGGCTGAATGTCAGTGGGTCAAAGGGCTACACACCTGCTCGATATTGATCTGGAGAGAAGGGGGAAAGGAGAGAAATGCTTTACGCTCTCATGATGATATTCACATTTCTCTTTTCACACCATTAACGCCAGGTTGCCTGTGCCGTTGGAATAATAATGTAAGGTTAAAATTAGCCAGAGTTCACAACCTGGGGGAGCAGAATGAAATGCCAACTCAGAAAGTTAACATTTTCTTTTTAATAGAGTCTTGTAATGGTCTCTGTTTTAGTTTTACTTTAGTAACTGCTAACAGGGGGTCTTTATACTGTATATTGTAATTAAAAAAAATTAACAAAAATGAATATAGATAAAATTTTTTACTACTTATAAGTCATTTACACTTAATGCAATCATTTCTGCTGTAGAGTTGCTGCTGTGCTGTGCATGGGATCATTGTGTTGTTGCAAGAGCCAATTTCAAACAAGCTTTAGCAGTCACAAAGATGACCGCACATTTGTCTCTAGAATACTTTGGTATACAGAGGAGGTCACAGTCACCTCAATGATTGCAACGTGCCCAGGTTCTCTGGCTGAAAAACAAGCCCAAATCATCACCCCTCCACCACCGTGCTTGACAGCTGAGGTGTTTGTGCTGATATGCTGTGTTTGGTGTTCACCAAGCATGGCACAGTCCATTATGGCCAGACAGCTCCACTTTGGTTCCATCTGTCCAAAGGACAGTGTTCCAACTTTGCAGAGAGAGAAGAGGCTTTCTTCTGGCAACACATCCAAAGAAAGCATCCTTGTTCAGTCTTTTTCTATTTGCACTGTCATTTAACATGCTAACCAAGGCCTGAGGCAGAGGTGCTTACTCTTTATGATGATCAGTTAATGAAGTGTGAGCCCCTCTGCCTCACGCTTGATTAACTGTGAGGTAGAGGAAGTAGCACCACCTGGCTCTTAAATCCTATGGAACCGGGAATGGTGTACTTGTTTTTGTGGGCCAGTGAAAATCATATATATCTAAATTTCATCCTTCTTTCATAGTTATTATGACAAAATAAGAAATTATTTGCCCTTTAATTAACCTACAAAATATCTCCTGAAGTGAATTAAACCATGAAGAAAACCCACTGGAAAGTCAGTTCTGTTTTGATTAGTTGACAAAATTAACATTTTCAAGGCGCATGTTTTTTTATTGGACAGTGAATGTCTCACATCAACACATTATTGTCGATCCACTAACAATAATTGTATTGTAACAATACAATAACACTGCTACAGCTGACATATGAATGTGGTTCAGTGGTCTTTGGTTAATAGAATTGAAACATCTCCTGATCAATTTCAGCTGGGAGCCACTTGTGCATGTCACCACCATCACTCTGTTGCCTCATTTGTGCTTATTGTTAGAAGACGGATAAATCTATATTCAGTTTGGATAAAGGGCGGACATTTTCTCTCTGAATTGTTGTGACATAATTATATGAAGTACTTCAAACTTGCCAGACTTGTTCTCCTAATACGCTGCTCAAAAATGTAAAGGAACACTTTGAAAACACATGATTTCTCAATGGAGGGAAATCATGTTGGATATCTATACTGATACAGACTGTGTAATGTGTTAGGAATGAAAGGATGCCACACTGTTTGATGGAAATGAAAATGAAACCCCACAGACGGCCAAATTCAAAGATATCACAAAAATCAAAAGTGAAAAAAAAAAGATGCATCAGGCAGCAACTCAGAACGGTACTCAGTAGTTTGTATGACCTCCATGTGCTTATATGCATACCTGACAATGCTGGGGCATGCTCCTAATGAAACAACAGATGGTGTCCTGGGGGATCTTCTCCCAGATCTGGAGCAGGTCATTGAGCTCTTGGACAGTCTGAGGTGCAACCTGGCAGATCTGGATGGACTGAAACTCAATGTTCCAGATGTGTTCTATAGGATTTAAATCAGATGAGTATGGGGGCCAGTCATTGGTATTAATTCCTTTATCTTCCAGGAACTGCCTGCATACTCTCACCACATGAGGAACTCAGGACCCACTGCCCCAGCATAGGGTCTGACTATGGGCCCAAGGATTTCATCCTGATACGCTGTGGCAGCCAGGGTGTGTGTTGCCTAGCCCCTAGAAGTCTGTGTGTCCCCTCATGGATATGCCTTCCCAAACCACCACCAAACCGGTAGTGCTGAATGATGCTACAGGCAACATAATGTTCTCCATGGCTTCTCCATGGTTCACATCTGTCACATGTGCCAATGGTGGACCTGCCAATTCTGGTATTCTTTGCCAAATGCCTATCAGACTCCACGGTGCCCACTAGAGGATGTCGGGCCATCAGACCACCGTCATGAAGTCTGTTTCTGATCATTTGGTCAGACATTCACACCAGTGGCCTGTTGGAGGTCATTTTGTAGCACTCTGGCAGAGGTAGGAAGTAACAAATACTTTGTTACTGTACTGAAGTAGAATTTTCAGGTATCTATGCTTTACTTGAGTGTTTACTTTTTGCTTTTACAACCTACATTTTTACACAAATATCTGTACTTTCTACTCCTTGCATTTTCAAAAGGTTTGAAAACATCACTGCGTCTTCAGACATCAAATTGTTGTGAACCTGAACCTGAACCTGGAGGAAGAATAACACGTAGGGGGAAATCATATTGCCATATCCATCCCCAGGGCTTAAAAGAGGCAAAACCATATAATTTATGTATCATTGTTAGTGCCATACTCTGGGGTTAAAGTGGGCCAGAACAAATTTTTTGGTCTGTAAGTTTTGGTTACGGTACTTCAGCCTCCCAAGATTTAAAGACTTAGGTTTACATCAAGTTAGGTTAAACAGAATCAGGTTACACGGTTTGAATTTAAGCTGGTGAAGCTTAGATCCATTCACTAGATTCCACCTTTATACAAACTCTGTACTGTGTAGCGTAAAGGCAGTATTAACAGTGTATTATCAGTGTAGTGGATGGAGATCAGCTAAGATAGCTTGTGAAATACTTGGTTACATCTTGCTGACTTCAATTGTGTAAACCCACAAAGAGCAGGAAGCTTCAGAACAGCAGCACATGTCAGCTGATCACAGCCAGCACACAAAGAAAATCAACTGTAGCTCACAATAGAAATTATTGTGAGCTGGTATTCTTTTCCCAGGAACAGAGGTGGCAGAAGTACAGACATTCTGTACTTTTGCCACCGCTGCCCCTTGTACAAAGAAGCAGATAGCAGTCCTGCTGATGTGTTGAGGACCATCTACGACCCTGTCCAGCTCTCCTAGAGTAACTGCCTTTTTCTTGGAATCTGGTCCATGCTCTTGAGACTGTGCTGGGAGACAGCAAACCTTGTGGCTATGTCACGTACTGATGTAACCTGTGTAACCTCTGTAGGGTCCAGGTATTGCTTCATGCTACCAGTACTAACACTGACCCTAGTCAAATGCAAAAACTAGTGAAAAAACCAGTCTGAAAAGATGAGGAGAGAAAAACTCTCAGTGTCCTCCACCTGTAAAACTATTCCTGTTTTGGGGGTTGTCTCATTATTGCCCCTCTAGTGCACCTGTTGTTAATTTCATTAACACCAAAGCAGCTGAAACTGATTAACAACCCCCTCTGCTACTTAACTGACCAGATCAATATCACAGAGGCTTAAATGACTCGATGCTGAATTCTGATTAAGACGCATTCCTTTAATTTTCTGTGAGCAGTGTATTTTTACTTTACTTTTCTTCATGTCTATAGTATTTCTGTGTGGTTCCTGCGACAATGTTGAACAAACCTAGATTAATTTGCTAAAAATGTACAACTTCTTACACAGGCTCTGCCAGTATAGGCTGCCTGTGTAAAGTGAGACATTTCTTTTTGTCCTACTTTAGCTTGCAAAACAGGTTAAGCTCATAAGTTTTATCCAAACAGTGCTATAAAAGGTGTACAAAGCAATGGATAAGCAGATTTTTGGGATTTAACAAACTCATGCATTAATCAACATGGAAGAAGGATAAAATTTAAAGTTATTGTTATCAGAATTATTTTAGAAGTTATTATTATTATTGATTTATATTTGCAGGCAACACGTTTCTCCTGTGTGATGAAAACATCTACGACTGTATATGGTGCAGCTGATCTCAACATAAACATTGATTGATTGTATGGTTTCTCTCTGAGCCACCTGCTTACTGTTTCCCATCAGCCTCCCAGCAATGCTCAGCACACTCCACTGCTCCTCGTGTCTCGTGCAACCCAATCCTTGTATGGCCTCAGATTGTCTGACGACAAAGGAGACAGCGTCTCTGTAATTTCACCCCCCTTCATCACATCCACTTGAGCCTCTCTCTCTTGTACTTACTTTCTCTATTTGTGCTCATTGCTTTCTTCTCCCCACTTCACTGAAATGAAACCTGGAGAAGTGTCTTTGAGCACGTATCTGCTTGTGTTTGTGCGAGTGTATCTGTGGTTGCTTGTGTACTCTACGGTGAGAAGTTTCCCAATAAGGAAACTGCGAAAGCATCTTTCAGCAATCTCTGGAAGAAACTGAGGAAAAGCTCTTCCTGTGCCGCCACTGTCAACGCTGCGGACTTCAAGGGTAATGCATCAGGAGCGCGGAGAGAAGTAACTTTGATTGAACTAAGAGTCTGTGCAGTCGGAAACACACACATGAATGTGCTGATTAATCCTTTTTTTTTTCTGTTTATAGCAGAACTATAGATCAAAATGGTAGTTCAGTGCAGAAGAGTCACAGCCTTTTCAAAGGTTTTGTTTCAGACTTTTAAATAAAGCATTTCATTTGTCAGACACCGGGTTCACACAACACAAACAAATTACAATTACTATTCCTGCTGGTGTCAGCTTTATAAATATTGCACAGCTGGAGAATTTGGGGGATTATGACATCTGTTTTAAAGTATCAAAAAAATCCCTGATTTAATTCCAAACTCTGGCATGTTTAGATAGGAATTTGAAGAGCTTAGGGTACACTTAGAGGACTGACAATAGAGCAAACTAATCTTTTCAGTCGGAGCGGGATTCAATCTGCAGACCAAAGAAAAAAAAAAAGACATACCTCTGGATAGAACACATAGAGCCACAAGCAAGTAGATAAAACATTCAGGAGTGTGCTGCACTGTCTGACAGTCAGTGACAGTTGCTGCCAGCTCGGATGAGCAGGACCTGAAGACTGCTGTACTGCCCTTCACTTCAAAAGAACAGATTGGTCTAGTTTCATTTCCTCTAGTCTGGGACATATAGTTGTGGGCAGAAGTTTACATACACTCATCATGGGCATGAATGTCTTCATAATTTGGGGTGTTTAATGATTTCTTTGAACTCTTCTTTTTCCAGTGTGGAATGATTGTACTGCATGCATCTTTAATGATTTTAAAAAACAAGAATTGGGTGAACAAGTTTGCGTTTATTTTGGGTTTTCTCTAATCCAAACAGGGTCAGAATTATACATACAGGGTCAAATATATACAGTCAGTCACTTCCGTTGTCCTGAAGGTCCTACAATGTCTTTTAACTTGAAAAGACGGAGGCTCAGGTCTGGAAGACGAAGACCTAAACTGTCACCCCCAGATGAGAATGGTGAGGAACAAGCCTGGAACCACCAAGGTTCAAGCCTGCCATGAACTGGAAATGGCTGTAACACCACAATGAAGTGCATTTCCCATCACCATGGACTGAGAGGATGCAGACCAAGAAAGGAGTCCCTGCTCTAAAATCAACACCTTCAGGCTCGACTGAAATTTGCAGCTGCCCACATGGACGAGCCAAAATGTCTTCTGCAGAAAAGTTTTATGGTCAAACTGTTTGGATACAATGACAGGAGGTATGCTTGGAGGACTAAAGACTTTGAATATTTCATCATCTACAGTGCATAATATCATCAAGAGATTCAAAGAATTTGGAGAAATCTCTGTGTGCAATGATCAAGGATGCACATGATCCTCAGGCCCTCAGGTGACAACTACATTAAAAACAGGTGTGATTCTGCCATTGAAATCACTGCATGGGCTCAGAAACACTTCCACTGTTTGTGAACACAGATCACTGTGCCACCCACTAGTGCAAATAAGGCCTATGTGAACACTGCCATCTTCTCTGGGCCAAAGATTTGCAAATAATTGCATTCTCTTTTTAAATTCTATTATTTTATACACAACATCCCAACTTTTTCTGGAATTGAACTTGAACACAGTTAAATGAAAAATTAAAAATAACACAGGAATCATGCAAAACGAATGGTTTCCATGATAGTAGCAGTTTATTTTTCATTGATTAAGCTGATGAGGTTTCTTAGGCTGAGCAGAAAACACCCGAAATAAACTTGACTTTTTTCAGTAACGTCATGCACAAGTGGCTGCATACATTGAGATTTGACATATTTTGTTGACAACTTGCTCTTGCCCTTGCAAACGATGGCTATGGGAAAATAATTTAATCAGGGTCAGCGTATTTGCTTCCCCTGGAGCTTTAAACAGCATGTCAAGGTTTCACTCAAGGTTTCATTAGTAAATGGAGCCTTTGGGGCCACTGATCACTGCATGTTAGAGATCCCAGTATACTGTTAATGACACTGCTTCCAAAAGTGTTCTGCATGTATATTTGTTCCTGGTTTGAATGAAAAATGTTTGTGAGTTTTACGAATGTTGAATTAATACAATTCAGTAACTCAATAACAGTGTATTAGTTTTTCAATGTGTTAAATCACGTCAGCACAACAAGCATGAATAAGAAGTCAAACAATGAAGTGTCATCAGGTCAAAGCTGAAGTCAACAAGGAGTTATTTAAATACTGTGTTGCTCCTTTACTTAATACATAACATAATACAGAATACATACATTTACATAGTAACTGATATCACTCTAAATAACAAAGAAATGCATGTGCTGTCTTGGAGTTGCAGTGAATAGGACCGTCTCGTTTTCCATTAAAAATAGATGTGCAGACATGCGATGAAGGTCACTTCATGAGGAAGTGAAGAGGAGGTTGTTTTGAGCCAAGACTCCTTAACAAGTAGAGGGCTGTCAGCTCGCACTCGTCTGACAGAACATTAATTCTTTCTGTCTCTCTCTGATTCCCTCATTCCCCTTCAATACATGTGACTCCAAGCAACAGATTGCTTTACAGTAAAATGCAGAACTGCTGCTGGCACGCTCAGCCAACAGAAGAAGGAAGAAAAGGAATGAAAAATAAGTGTTTTATTTTTATCGCTGTTGAATCTGTTGGCTTTTTGCATCTGCGAAAAGAAAAATGGACACAAAGGTTTAAAACATTTTCAGTGTTTAGATTTCTGTTCATCATAAAAAAAAAGCCACAAAGAAGTGTCTACTGGTCAAAAATTTGTTCTGCTGCACTACAAAAAAGCTCAAACGTACAGCCACAATCTCAGCTGACAAGAAGAACAAGGAGTCCTGCATAATCCTTATAGTAACATTATCTGGGATTATGCAGAGAGAAAGAGAGAGAGGTAAAACACAAGGACAAGGAGAAACTGCAAATAACCTACCTGCAAAGTACCTTGAAAAAGTGCATGCCATTTAAAATGCATTATTCATGGCTTTATTTTTCTAAGTAACTTCCTTTAATTTTGTTGTGTGTTTTCATGTCACCAAAAAAAGTCACTGAAAAAGTCGGCGTGAGACGAGAAACTCACCCACCGCTAATTTAAAGAGCAGATCCAGTTGAAGTGAGCTAGCCTAAATATGCTTCACGTGGTAGTCATACTGAGCAGGAGCAGACGGACTCAAAAGACTCAGACAAAACAAAAAACATTACAAGTTTAACCGATTTATTCACGGTCTGCTGGTTTTAGCATCGAGCAACCAGGTTGCAGGTAAGTTCAAAAGAGAATTTAAGTGACGGGGAGCAGGTAAGTAAAGCTGTTAGAAGGTTAGAGCAGAAACAACCTGGCTTCACGATGAAAGTCGTGTCGGCAGCAGACATTAACACAGCATATGTACGCAGACATCTGGAGAACTGGGATGGAAGAGCAAAATAAAAATTTTTAGGTACAAAAATTTGGCAGAGACTGATGTAGAGCAGGTGTATTGATGAATCCTAAGCTGCTTGAAACCACACCCCCCAGGTGAGAGAATACTTGCTGCACACTACTAGGGAGGGAGAGAGGGAGGGGCTGTACCTGCCAGACCATGACAATTGTTCCCTAAAGAACACCTAATGTCCCCACTGAGCCTGTTTAATTCTTGTCGTCATTCCCATTTATGGAGCCATGTTTGTAACACTGACAGCATGTGGTTATGTGTGATATATGTATTTATATACACGAGAGAGAGACAGGAAGTGAGCTTGAGAGCTGAAACAGTGTGTGCTGTTAGCATCACATTACCGCTCCTGAGGTTGCACACTTAATTTATTTCACAGACAAATTAGTTTCGGCATCACGCTGCTGTAGATATTTAAATGAAATTACAGTGTCATTACAATAACGTTCCATTATTATCTTTTATGGCCCCACCTACCTCTCCTCTTCTGCTGCTTCCTCTGCTAATGACTGCAATTTAATATGGATAAAACCTCCAGGAGAAAGGGTTGCTAACTTCACCCTGTTAGTTTTATTTCTTCGACAAACTAATGCTTTAAAACTAGATCTCGTTATACAATTCACTGTATGAGCATGTGCACAAGTACATGCCATCAGGAAAGGATCCTAACTCCTTTAAAAACGGTTGGATCTCAAGGGGTCAAACCCACTGAAGCCTATTACTGAAATGTGATGGTCTGACTCTGTGGCTGACTTCAGGAGCTCCGCTCTGCCATCTCTATTTGTGCCTGTGGAGGCTTCAAGCAAGTCAAGGTTCTTTTATCTAATTTAGGAGATAGCACGGGATCTCACTGTGTCCCTTAAGATTAAGTGGAATAGGACGACACACAAAAAAGCTTACTTTGTAGCAGGATTACAAGTATATTTCAGCTGTATTACATGGTATTCGAAACAATTTCTTCATCATTTTCTCTTCACAAATGCCAGCTTTAAACGAACTTTTCCTTTTTTTCTGTCATCAGCTGCCTCGCTTGATTGGCACGGCCTTGCTTAAGCTTAGTTTTCGCTCCAATTACCCTCTGCATATCAATTATTGTTATCTCGACGTACCTGCTACTTGCACTTTTGACTAAAAATATACAACACCGAAGATCAAAGCTCCTCGGTTAAGTTGTTCCCCTCTTTGTTTTGCGCTGACAAATAGTCAGTGACAGAGAGCTCTCCTGGTGCTGGCATGGCACTAAAAAGATGTGAAATGAAGTGTGGCGAGACGCTTAGACACTTGAGATTACTTCCGTTGGCCAGCTCAGTAGATCTTTAATTAGAAGAAAGAATGTTTTCATGTTTAATTAAGTAAAGAAGTGAATGTTTCCTCTTTCATTTAGAAAAAGGCCGGATGATTTCCCTGGGCAATTAAAGTCCTGTGACAGATGTTCAGACCATGTTCCCATTTCTAAAAATTTCCTCTTAAAATACTCTAATCCTCAGCATGTTTTTGTCTTAAATGAATACCCTCCCTTCTGTTAGTCCTAAATCTTTGTTGAGCTGTTTGGGTCTTCCCAGAAATGACCCATAAAGAAATACGGAGCTACATCATCTCAGGGGCGCTGCATCTACTGCTTTGACAAAATATATTTTTTTTTAAATATGCAGTTTTTCAGACTTCAAGATGACCAGTCTGCCACTTTAGTGAGAAAATGGTTGTTTATAGAAAAAGTGATAGCTAATAGCTCGATGAAGCAGTTAGCAGGTAAAGCAGGGTGAAGCTACAGGCTTGGTTAACAGGGTAAAATCATATGAAAAAAAGTTCTGCAGGACTCTGTGCAGTCCTGTAAAAAAATACTAAATACATCCTGTGATCCAGTAGCTCACAGAAGCACTTTTAGCAGCAATAAACTGAAGTAATCATTTCCTGTATGACTTTATCAGTCTCTCTGTGGAGGAATTTTGGCCCACTTTTCTTTGCAGCGTTGCTTCAGTTCATTGAGGTTTTTGGGTGTTCATTCATGCACAGCTCGCTTGCCATTGCGGCGTCTTGATTCTTTTCTTTTTCAGCCATTCAGTTGTAAATTTGCTGCTGTGCTTGAGATCACTGTCCTGTTGCATGACCCAGTTTCAGCTGTAGCTGTTGGATAGATGCCCTCAAAAGTGGAGTTCATGGTCGACTCGGTCACTGCGAGACGCCCTGGTCCCTTGGCTGCAAATGATCATGCCTCCGCCACGGTGCTTGACATTTGGTATGAGGTGTTTGTGCTGATATGCTGTGTTTGTTTGTTTTTTTTACCAAATGTGGCGCAGGGCATTATGGCCAAACGTCTCCACTTTGCTCCCATCTGTCTAAAGGACATTGTTCCAGAGATCTGGTGATTTGCTGAGATGCAACGTTGCAAACCTAAGCTGCGCTGCCACGTTCCTTTTAGAGACAAGAAGCATTCTCCTGGCAAAGCATCCAAATAAACCATACTTGTTCAGCTGTTTTTTCTAATTATACTGTCATGAGCATTTAACATGCTGAGGTCCGTAGAGTCTGAGATGTAGCAGCAGAGGTGCTCACACTTCATTTGTTCATTTCAAGTTCATTTGATTTGCAAAGCCTGTCTTCTACTTACCCTCTTAATTCCTATAGAATCAGTAATGTTGCACTTATTTTTTTACTCTACGCAGCCCTGTGAAAACCTTTTTTTTTTTGCCATCACTGTGCATTCTCAATGCTAAGAAAATGGATGCTAATTTAGCCATTTATTCAAACATTTCATTGGGCTGTAAAGTTTTCATTTTAACATATGGGTCGCTGGGGATTTATTCATTTTTAGAGGCAGCCTCAAGTGCCCATTTGTGGAAGTGCTGTTTTTGTTCAGCTTCAGTTGTAATCTCCAGATGGAGGTTGCCCTTGGCAGCGACTAGGCAGATTAATCAAATAAGAAAAGGTGGCCACAGCTCTGCTCCATTGTGATGTTTAAAACCAGACATTTATTAATTGGATTATTGGCACACTCAAGTACCAACATTAAACAATGGGGGAGTGTTATTGATTAGAATGATGTGGGAGGCTTCATCACAAGTCAGCGCCCCTGATCCGCCAGAAAAATAAAGCACATAGACACAAGCGAGCGAGCTCAGAAGAACAGCGCTGAATGCCATTTCTTTGTGATGCCCTTGTCTGAGCTTTGTGATAAACCAAGGTCTCTATACAGTACTGGCTTATTGCCTTTGCTGTGTTTTTCCAGGAAGAATAGCCTGTCCTGAATCCTATAGTAGCTCAGAAATGGAATGAGCGCCTCACACTATAGCTGTGTGATATTATCTATTCATCACACAGGCTGCAAGCCAGCTTTTTACTCAGTGACCACTTTTCCATAGCAAAGGCTTTATAGGAATATACCCATTGCTGATTTTTAAAAAAAATTATTACACCACTTATTTAGTTCAGCATCACAGTGAATCTAAAGTATATACAGACAATGCTGCCTGAGGCTTTGCTGTAGAAGACACACAGTGACATAAATAAAGAATAAAACCTGTCTGACAACAGAATAGGAAGAAGAATATTGGGAGCAACAGAGGGCAGAGCAGAAACAGGCCGAGGTTCTACAAGTGATTGAAATCATTTCTTACCTTCAATTTTTCATGAAATACTCTCCTTTCTCAGGCCCATAAATGACAGTGATGCAACGAATGGCCATGCAATATGGGAAATGTCACTGGCGTTGCATCCATGAATGTTTCTTGCAAGAGGTAAATCAATCGGAAACTCAGCGGAGTCGCAGAATTCTGCACAGCACAGCTCGATTTGTTGTGTTTTGCATGGAAATGGCTGCTTACAATAATCAGCAGCACTGTTACTGGCTGGAAATCATGCATGTTATTTGTGGACAGGGAAGAAGAAAAAAATATATTCTGGGGTGAATTTATTTTAAGGTTCCACAGCAAAGTCTCATGCTCTGATCAGATGCTTCATGTTGGTGGAGCTTTGTGAGTGTCTACATACATCCTCCCATGGACAGCTTTATTGGAAGGAAAAAAGAGAAAACATTAGAAAATGTAGCCATAATACATTTGTTGACTTGGGATGTGGCTCTGCTACACTGACTGTCAGACAACTTGAGTAACATCAACTGAGGAAACAATATATTTTATCTGGCTTTAACAAAGGAAATAATTAAGAATAAGTGGTTATTTTAATCAGTTAATATCAGGCTTTTGTTTTAAGCTAATCTCCCATAGAAATACAGGCCTATAATTACAATTTTAATAACTGTAATGTGTCGCTTGTCCAGTTTCATCCAATGAATTCCAAAAACTGTTGTTCATGGGTGAAAGCACATTTCAGTTGTTTGGAATTAAAGTGAAGTTATTGTCGGGATGCTAGTCGTTATTTTGAAAGACATTTTGCAGCTGCATTTTTAAAGTTTTGACTCCTCTTCATTAGATTTTTACGTCTGTGAGCAGAGGATGGCATGCGCAGTCATCGAGTTAGGTTTCAAAACTTCTGTGTCACATGGATGGTGACGCATGCCTTCAACTGCTCATTAATGAAAATATCCAATCACCCAATCACATGGCAGCAACTCAACGCATTTGGTCACGTAGACATTGTAGAAACGAGCTGCTGAAGTTCAAAGGGGAAGAAAGGTGATTCAAGTGACTTTGAATGTTTTTTGGTGCCGAAACTGCTGATCTGCTGGGATTTTCCCACACAACCGTCTCTAGTGTCGACAGAGAATGGACTGAAAAAGAGAAAATATCCCGTGAGCAGCAGTTCTCCAGGTGAAAGTGCCTAATAAGATAAGATAATAGGATAAGACATCTTTATTTTCATTGCACAAAACAATGAAATTTTGTTTGAGCAATCCTCCAGGTGCCGACATAATAAATACAAAAAATACAAATAGAAAATAGAAAAAATGAAATATAAATAAAAATATATACAAGTAAAAAAGGATAATTAAGGATCTGGTTGATGCCAGGCTGCCTCAGACTGTATGGAAGGGAACAGGAACTCAAATAATCACTTATTACAACACACAACACATCACACCAGGAAGTAGATGGGCTACAGCCGCTCCTTTCACCTAAGAACAGGAAGATGAGACTCACAGCAGAAGACTGGACAAATGTTGCCTGATCTGAGGAGTTCTGCCCTGACAATGGGATTGTAGGCTCAGATTTTGACATCCATGAAGAATTGAGGCAGTTCTGAAAGCAAAAGGGAGTCCAGCTATCAAGGTGTAGCAAATAAAGTGTCCGGTGAGTGTATGAATCCCCATATTCGGTGGCAACATAACTTTGTGAATCTTTTGAGTGGTTTGATTCCATACACATTGTGTTAACACACTGAAGAGTTCATAAATGTGAAAAAAAAAAGACAGCCAAATGAATAAAACCATGGAAATTGGTATCATTAGAAGGCAGTTTTTATTCACAGTAGAAAAGTACCAGTTTTACTTCTTTTAGGTTCAAGGAAAAAACATTTTCAGGTGGAATTCATCCTCCATCCATTAGAACGGAGAAAGTGTGACACACACTTAAAAACATGGGTCATGTTTTTAAGTGTGTGTCTATTCAAGAGCTTTTGTTGTTTCAATAACCAAAGCTCACATGCTTTTTTGTTGTCGTTGTTTTGCTTTCATGCATGCATGTTGAGCTGATCTATCACGTGCAGAAATCTGTTTCCTCATTTTCCCACAATGTCAGAAGCCAGTCAGCCCCTTGACCCTGTAAGTTTCAGCACTTTTCTTCTAAAAAGACTAAATCTACTCTCGAGCTCTCAGTTTTCAGAGATCTAGCGAGTCTATTTATCCAGTTTCATTAGTTATGTGTTTCAAAAACATTTTTTTTCCTGTGAATAGTGGATCCTCCTTTTAAATCAAACAATCACATTAAGCTGCCAATGCGAAAAATGCATGCGACTGTTATTACAACAAGCAAAAGGCGCTTTTAGCTTTTCTCACACTCCGTGTGTTCGGAGGCGTGACTTTTTTTTTTGTAACCATGTTTATCTTTGCCTTGGGATTCCTTACCGAGCATTTCTAATTAGTTCTCTTTGTCGATCCACGCGTAAGCCAGCGAGTGATCTCCTCCGAAGTCTGTTCATCAGCTGTGACAGCTAGTGTCAGGTTTCCCTGCCATACCTGGCTAATGGCACCCTGTGGATTCTTATCTAGGCCAGCGTCTTACCCAGTCAGCCCACATATTCCTTCTTACACAAACTCACAATTATCTATAGTGTTTGTTGGAAAGCCTGAGGTATTTTTGGCTGATCTCCTGATCCTGTTTGTGATGACTGTAAACAGAAGTTGCTCTGCGTGTGTGTGTGTGTGTGTGTGCACACGTGTCTCACTAAGAATAAAACATAAGCGTTCCTCTTGGGTGCTGTCTTTATTACAACTCGACAAAGACATCAAGCATCCAAATCTGCAACATTAAAGAAACATATTTTGTTGCAGCTCTTTTTGATGATTTTTTTTCCCCCCCTCCACCTAAAGTTCACTGATGCAAACGCTGCTATCTGCACATCACAGAAAGCGTTTTCTCCTTTATGCCAGCAATTAACCAATTAGTAGAAGTCAGTGGTCAGCTACTGCAGGCGTGCACATTATGTCTCACTTTTGTTTTATCGTGTACAACACAACCAAACTTTTACCACTGATGAGCAAAAGGATGCTTTTCACTGTTGGCCTGTATATGTGAGGTAATAGTAAAAGGAATCACAGCGTAGTAGCAAACCAGCTGCTGCCGCTATTCATCTTCTGCACCTATCTGACAAACACCGGTGTGTTTGTGAAGATGTTTTCCTGAGAACTCAGCTCTGTGTTTGTCATTTGGCTGCATGCAAACAACATTGAATAATGAAACAAAGCACTCGGCCAATGTGAATCTCCTCAGTCAGAGTCTGAAAAGACGAGTGACCCGAGGGCTGCAGTCGCATGACAATCTTGGCTTACAGGGCTAAAGAGACAAAAATAAGTGAGATTGAATTCTTATATATTTTTTAATATGTTGTATTTCTGTTGACTGATTTGATCCTCCTGAGAACAGATTATACTAGTCTTGCACAAATCCATTCTTCACAGATTATTCTTTTCAGCAGCTCTCTGCTGGAAGGCTTTTCTTTGTCTCCCTCTCTCTAAAATGCTCCATGGATGTTCTATTCAACCGGAGTCAGGACAAGTCTGAGTTTATCCCTAACAGCTACTGCTGATTTTTGCAGTGTGCTCGGGATCATGGTCAAATTTAGTGAAAAAAAACTATCCCCTGCTATCCTTCTTGATAGTGGGAGTCAACTTTTCATTCACAATTTGAACTGGCATTCATGGTCCTGTCTATCAAATTCATCTCCCTGACACCTTTCGTGTTCATGCAGAGAAAAATGATCAAAACAAAATAATTTTGCCAGCATTCATTAAGGTTCTTTGGCAAAGATGGCAACTGTTGCTTTTGCATTCTACAGAAAAATGTTTCTTTTCAGACTTTTTTAGGGAGGTTGACTTTACAAAATGTCCCTCACAGCAGCAATCACTCAAACACCACATTTTACATATAATTGGCACCTTCTCACATCTTAATGAAAAAAAAATAACATAATTTTTGCAAGATGCCACAACTTTCAATTAGATCATTTCAGCCAGTGGTGTACTCAGTTTTCCTGTTTCAAAGCATAGCATCAAGAGCTTGAGATGTGAAAGGGTCTGGAGAAGCTTTGGAGAACGTTATGCTGCCTGTAACATCGTTAGGTATCAAGATGAAATCCTTGCACCCACTATCAGACCCTGCTGATGAAGTGGGTTCTGGGTTCCTCCTGGTAGGCAACAGTGCACGGGCTCATGTGGAGAGAGCAAGCAGGCAGTTCCTGGAGGATGAAGGAACTGATACCATTTACTGGCCCCCAAACCTGCCTGACCTAAATCCAACAGCACACCTCTGGGACATCATGTTTGGGTCCATCCGACGACCCCAGGTTGCACTTCAGACAACCCACAAGCTCAGTGATGCCCTGGTCCAGACCTGGGAGGAGATCCTCCAAGACACCATCGATAGTCTCATCAGGAGCATGTCTCGATGTTGTCAGGTATGCATACATGCATGTGCAGCCATACAAACTACTGGGTACCATTTTAAGTTGACGTAATGAAGTTTTGGCAAAATGAACTAGCCTGCGGCATCATTTTTTTCATTTTGATTTTCAGGGTGTCTTTGAATTCAGCCCTCAGTAGACTAATAAATTTCATTTCGATCAAATGAGGTGGCAACCTTTTATTCATAACACATTATCCAGTCCATATCAGTACAGATATCCAATATGATTTTCCCCCATTGAGATCTGATGTGTTTCAAAGTGTTCCTTTAATTTTTTTGAGCAGGATTGAATTCAAAAGAAAGAAATGTTTCTTGCAATGACCAAAGCAGCGCAGAACGGGACTTACATGCACTTCTTGGGAGATCAGATAAAAAGTTCATAAGCTTAGGCTTTAGTTAATCAAAGCAGAGTTCAGCAGTCAGTTCAATTTGGCAAACAAACGTGCGGGCATACAGAGCTTGGCACATGACTAATATGATCTGGCAGAGGGAAAGGGAAGCACACATAGCTTAAAGACAACGAGGGGAGGGGAGACAGTGGAGCACATTAGAGCCAGCCAGGTAAACACATGGGCGGGGTCACAGACAAGGGCAAGAAGTGAAGGACCTGAAATGAGAGTTTTGCAGGAATACAAAATAAAACAGGACTAAACAGAGAATGAGACACAAATGAAATACAAATTATTTAAATGTATCTTAAGAGAGTTTGGAATAACAACAAAAGAAAAGATGTTTTGTGCAGGGTTCACTCAGTTTATACTAAAACCTTTCTGGAGTTCCTCCAATGTCACAAATGAATATTGTTGTTATTTTAATTATTTAACTATCTAATAATTGTGAACAAAATCAAGTTTCATCAGTGACCTGTGTAGTGCATATCAGAAAAATGTCAAACTGTAGACTCATTTGAATGTTGTTGAGGTGTTTTTTGAGCGCCTCTGCTGTAGTGCTGATGGGAGCGCTGTGATATCAATATCGCTTCTGGCCACTGGTGGCAGCACTGAGCCAAAAAGCGGAGATCCAGAGTGAACGTCTTAATGAGAAAATTTACTCATTTGATATTGGATTGATTTGACTATCATTAGAACATATTTTCTCCGGATATTTTGCTGCTGAGATCTTCAGCTAGCCTCTGGTGAGCTTCTTCAAAAAGTAAGTTATTTAACAGTTAATGTGCGGCTAATATTAGTGGGCAGTGACGTGCTGTCAGGGGAGGAGGCTGAGGAAGTGCCTTCCCGGTCATCGCGACAACTAAAATACTAACAATGATAAGAGAAAATACATTTGACCAGTTGACTGTTCTATAAAACTGTTCTATAAAACTGTTCTATAATTTCAACATGTTAATGTTCAAAATCTCAGAATTTACGCAGCTCCTGTTCAAACACA
>VUQJ01045040.1:11597-23301 GCA_015108635.1 Andinoacara biseriatus | reverse complement strand
ATATAGAAAAAAAAAAAAAAAAAAAAAAAAAAAAAAAAAAGGAAAAAAAAAAAAAACAACTTGCTTTTTGATACTGATTTTGTAAAATAAAGAAAGAAAAAAAACAAGTTATGATTTAAAATTATGATTTAATTTAAGTTAATTTAAGGATTTTGTGTTATTTTTATTTTGTATTATATACTTGTGATGTTTTTTATGATTATTTAAGTTGCTTTTTTTTAATATTTGCAAAAGCACTTCAGGTCAATGGGATTTTTTGTTTGTTTTGTTTTTGAGAAAAAAGTTATTTAAGAGGGATTGTACTGTACAAATTGTTATGTTACCCTTTCCTTTACCGTATTTGAATGAAGGAATTAGCCAAGACTATTTTTCCAAATAAATATTGCTAAACACGAAAATGCAATTGCACCCAACTTCTGTTTTGTTTCTGCAGCACTCTGAAAAACACTTCTTTAGGGGTCTGTGAGCAAAGTTAATCAGTAACATCTGTTGTCTTCCCCTGGCGACCCCATAGTGGGCTTTTCTATGCCGACACTGTTGGCTACTGCCAGAAGTTGAAAGTGTTTCCCTGGAGACGAGAGAGGGGGCCTATTCATAAAAAACAATACCCCTACGCTAGATTTACCACTCCTATTCGTCCTCCTAAAGACCCAGTCAGGTAATTCATGCTCTGAAACTCGCCTGCTGGACCACTTTTCAACCCTTAACTTCCTGTTTCTAGCAAAAATAACTTTTCTTTAAACAGCAGCAAAGTTTTGTCACATCTGAACATAAATGCTGTACAGTATAAAATCAATTTCCTTACAATCAGTTTAGTTTTCTGTCTCATTTTGACCCACAGAGACACAAATAACTGTAAATCATCGGCCTGGTAGAGTTTGTCCTCTGGTGGGGTTTATGAACACGCAGCCTTATGGGAACAGACTTCAGCAGACAATGATGGAATTGACAATGGGGCACACAAAAGGCCACCCTTGGGAGAGCCTGCGTGTCCCTCGGCATGCTGGGAGAAAGAGAGTAACAGGAACAGATGTTGTTGAGTAACAGATGCCTTCTGGCCAGAGTTCAGCCGCAGCCAGCCAGACCTTCAAAGGCCCGAGTAAAAAAAAAAAAAGATTATCTATGGGTCTTCAAGAAGCGACAGCTTCTACATTGTCTTCCTTCCTGATAAATTTGTTGGGATTTTTGAGAAATTGTCACCACAAGAGAGCACCTATGAAGACCTTTGTGCCGAGTGAGGAACACAAAGAAACTACAGCACTGAATCAGCGGCCCGAGAAATTCAGGGAAGCTATTTTTCATATTTAGTTTCTGCTGTGCAAAACTCGCTGAGCAGGAGTGATAATATCTCATTTTGAAAAAAGTCAAAACTAAAAACACGCTGAGTAACTGCACACCAGTTACAGTCTTTGTGATGACAAGCTTTTAACTGCAGCCACAACAAGAATTGATTTGAAGGCAGAAATAGTTTGCTATCAAACAACAGACTATTTCCTGCAGTTTTATGGGCAGGAAAATAATCTGCTTCCTGCCAAGAAAACAAACACCGACAGCTGGGAATTTTTGGCAGTTTTCTTAAAATTAATGAAGCAACCGGCTTTTTAAAATGATTCAAACTGAGTTTTAACAAGTTTGAAGTCACTTAATTTTCAAATAGATGCCATCAACTGGCAAAAACCAAAAAAGGGATGCAATGATTGGACTGGCTCGTTTTTATTTTTATTTTTGCCAAGGAAACAAATAAGCCTTCCTTGAAAAAGTAAAGAGACAAGGAAACATGTCTCTGCTCTTTGGTCATTTAAATGTCTTTAAAGGACCAAAACGGCAGCATACAATCCCAGATTTAAGGGCAAAACTCCGGCTACCGTTACATCAAATGTGCTATTTGCTGATGTCATCAAGGTAAACATCAAATACCAATATTTGATCAATAAGTTGGCATTTCCCTAAACACAAGATTTTAGCGTGATTTCCAGCTCCATATTGTCATTGTATGTTTACATATGACAATAAAGGCTATTCTATTCAACATTTTTATAGAGTAGCTTTTCCTGATCCGCAACGATTCCTATTTATCAAACAGCAGGTCTTTGTGCAGCCCCACCTGCCTGTAACAAACTGTTTTAGCTCCTCTCCCTTTAAGCCAACTTTCCTCTGATTGGCTGACCCGTGCACACCGAGGGTTTGAACAGCAGGTGGGCAGCACTGCTGTGCTCACAGTCAGAGCTGTGTGAGATATAAGTATATAGTTGTGGTCAGAAATTTAGATTCACTCTTCATGGGCATGAATGTCACGGTCCGTTGGGGCTTTTAATGATTTCCTTGGACTGTTCTTTTTCCCGGGTGGAATGGTTGTACAGCGTGCATTTTTAATGCCTTCAAAACACAAGAATTGGGTGCACGAGATTTTCTGTAATCCACACGGGGTCAAAAGTGTACATAAAGCCTCATTTACATACACCCCCACTAATATCTGGTTAATTGTCACTTCACAAGTCTCAGCCTATTTTGGTAGCATAATTCTCCCTGGATACTCGAGCGCTCTTCTGTCATGGTTTGAGGCTGCATTTGTGCAGGTGGTGTCAGAGATCTTGTCGGAATTGAAAAAAAAGTCTGGTCAGATTTTGATACAATGTCATGCGGAAAGCATCTGATTGGGAACACCTTAATTTTTCAGCATGACGGTGATCCCACACACACTGCCAATTGAGTAAAGCCATACCCGAGTAGAAAAGCACAGTAGAAGACTATCAGTCATGGACTGGCTTCCAGAGTCTCAACATCAGTGTGGGATCATCCTGACAGAGTATGGAATAAAAGGCAGCCAACAACCAAAACCTGAAGAATACTAAAATTACAAGATAGCTGCCAAAGAGAGCTCAGACTGTACTGAAGAATAAAGGCGGTCACACCAAATACGGACGTCCATGCTTGTTTTTGCTTTATATACTGCATTTCCAGGTACACTCCCCTCCAAAGGTATTGGGACAGTGAGGTCAGTCCCTTTACTGTTGCTGTAGACTGAAACATTTGGGTTTGACATCCAAAAATCAATCAGACAAAAGATCAACATCTCAGCTTTTATTTCCAGGTATTTACACCTGGATCTGATACACAGTTCAGAAGACGGCACCTTTGGTCTGAAGCCACACATTTTTGTTGTGAGCAAAAGTTTTGGAACAGATCAACTTAATTATATTAAAGTGAATTAGTTTCTAATCCTTTGCTTGCAAAAACTGCAGGCAGCCTGTGACCCACTGACATCACTAAACTTACATTCCTCTTTACTGATGCTCTCTCAGGTGTTTGTTTTGGGGGGTTACTCTCTTCAGTCTCCTCTTTAGCAGGTAAAATACTCTTTTAAGTCATTTAAGTTTGGAGATTGACTAGGCCTGTCTAAAACTTCCACTTCCTGCTCCTGATGAACTCCTGTGTGTATTTTCGATCTTTATCTTGCTGCATGATGAAGGATCTCTCAATCAGTTTGGCTGCACCTTTCTTTAAATTAACAAAATGTTTCTGCAGACTTCTGAGAAGAAGCCTAAACCATGACATCACCTCCACTGTGCTTCACAGATGAGCTCATACATTTGGGATCATGAGCAGATCTTTTCTCCAAAATTTAGCCTTTCCATCACCTTTATGGTTATGGTTCATCTTTGTCTCATCAGTCTAAAAACCTTGTCCCAGAATTCCTGAGATTTGTCTGAACTTCTTAGTAAATTCCAGTCTGGCTTTCTGTTCCTCTTCTTGCTAATTAATAGTTTGGATCTTCTGGTGAAGCCTCTGCCCTCTGTGATCCCTTCACTCCAATGAGACAGCATGTCAGCTGTTTTAGGGTCTTTCTTTACAGCAGTTACAGTGTTTCTGTCATCAGCTGCTGCTGCAGTCTACGTGTTCCACATATGCTACTCAGCACACCAGTGATGACTTTCTTCTTCAGGACATTCCAAACATTTGTACTGGTTATGGCCAATGTTTGTGACATGGCTCTGACTGATTTTCCATCTTCTCTCAGCTTCACAGCTGCTTGTTTGTCACCCACAGACAGCTCTCTGGTTTCATGCGGGTTCCTCCTCTAACTATAACTGCACAGCCTGAACAGGCAGAGCCCAAATCTGAAACTGAGCGCACACATTCAGCGCTATTTATTGCTTGAATAATCAATGTAACAGGACACACCTGGGTAACAAAGCACACCTGTCAGTCACATGTTCCAACACCTTTGCTCACAAGAAAAATGTGTGGCTTCAGACCAAAGGTGCTGTTCACTGAACTGTGTATCGGAGCCAGATGGAAATACCTGGAAATAAAAGCCGAGATGTTGATCTTTTGTCTCGGATTCATCTTTTAATGTCAAACCCAAAATGTTTCAGTCTACAGCAACAATAAAGGGACTGACCTCACTGCCAGCTTAGCCAATCCAAGTTATACAGTCAATTCCAATGCTTTTGGAAGAAGTGCAAATTTGATGTCATGAAAGCCCCAGCGGGAATCTGACTGAATATATTCTTGCCTCTTACTCTGTTTACTCTGTCTGACTTGTGATTTGCAAAAGTCTGTTTCACATGTTAAACCTCAGCCCTCTGAATGGCAGACAGCGTGGAAATGGACTCAGATGAAGGCTTTCTCTCTCATATCCCAGATTTGAACATATTTATCTCAGGCAAAAATTTTGCAGTTGCAAAAAAATGAGCTGCGCAGCCTCACCAGGAGGAACAGATTCGTTCAAACGACACATTTACACACACTTTTTGTACTCGTTCCTTTTTTCTTTTTTTTTTAATGTCATCCCCCCACTGCTGCCATCAGTTCCTCTGCTCTGTTGGAGGATTTTCCCATCCATAGCTAAAGGAGGTGTGCTCCATTGTGCGGCGTCTAATGATGATTGTAATGATGGCTTGTCCATCTTTGATAAGAAACAGCACGCCCCTCATTAAAGGCTCTGGGGCCCGGTTCTCATGGCTGCCGGTGCTTCCCCAGGAGTTGGACAGCAGGCGAAGGGGAGGCGAGACGACACCCGTGGCACACGCCTGTTGACCGTGCCACAAAGCAAAAGCGTGTGACACTCGCCCTACCCCCGCCGCTCCTATTGTCCTCCCCATGGGTCCCACAGACAAGACCAATCCTGTTACACCCCCCCACCCCCACACACACTGCTGCCCAATACTCCCCTCCATCCTTTCTCTCTCTCCTTCACAATCAGTTTTACCAATCAGCTGATCTCTCCCTTTCTCACACATCCACCAGTGTTGCCTTCATACCCTTCTCCCCCCACCCTCAGCCCACCTCCTCCTTAACCTCCCCTCTTTCACCATCAGCTGCTATGTAAGGTGGAAATCCATCATTGTGTGTAAAGAAGGTGCTTGTGCATGCTGCACAGCCATTAAAACACACACACACACGCACACACACACACACACACACACACACACACACGCAAACATGTATTTGGGGTGTGTTTGGTTGGAGCCTGATTGGTCAAGGAGGTTTTGGGTGGGGGGAGTTTAATTCACTGATTCACATGCAGACAGTATTTCTTGGTGGTGTTGGTGGAGGAGGGTGTGGCAGGTGGGTGGGGTCTGTATTTTAGGGATGCTGGATAGTGGTCACGGGTGTGGGATGGAGGAAAGAAGAGGAGGAGGGAGAGAAGGGAGGCACAGGGAGGAGGAAGGTACTGGGGGAGGAGGGGCTGCAGCGGCTGCTGGGGTCAGGACTATGTGTCCTGGGAAAGTTGGGTTCTCCATTTAAATCTGCACATGTTGCGGCCTTCTGGTGGCTGCATGAATGTGCACGCTGACAGATGGCCCCGGCCCATAACTATAGAGTCCAAGCACCCCAGTCCCCTGAGGGAACGAGCAAGAGAGTGTGACAGATATAGAGAGAAAGAGAGAAGGAGAGAGGGGCTGCAGGAGGAGAAGAAGAAGAAGAAGAAGAGAATCTAGTGCTCAGCTGATCCCATCAAAAAGGGAGATGAGGGATGGAGGAAAGGCAGAGTGAGGAGAAAGGCAAGGGATGATGGTGTGTGTGTGCGTGTCATAAAGCGGGAGGGGTGGGCCCTTAATCCTAAACTCTAAATTGAGTTAATGTATTTGCCTGGTCTGCATACTCCAAAAGGAGGCCGGGGGTCCCCAAAGATTCTGATTAGGTGTCTAGTTTATCAGATGTTGGAGGATAGGGAGGGTGTAGGGGAGACTGCTTTTACATGAGTAGAATAGCTGCTTTGTATGTCGTGTGTGTTTATGTCTGTGTCTCTGTGTGTGTTGGTGAGGTTTATGTGTTTGTGTGCACTTTGCCAGCTTCAGATGCTGCCTGATGTCTCCATTCACAGAGCTGGTGGCTCTCTGGTGCTTTCCACTGACTCTGATACTTTTAGGCAACTATGTCACTGGCTGGTTATATTTTTGTCTTACTCTAAAGGAGGTGAGAGCTGAGTTTGCTCCTATATGTCTGGGAGGATGACATCTCCTAAACTGATAATAATAATAATTTTAGAGGAATCAATCTGTTAATATGTCTCTGGATTCAGAAAATCTTTGGAAGCATGTGACATTTTGTGTCATATCTCCAAGCCATCATATCATACAGAAATAAGAACAACTGTGGAACATTATCTTGATTATCATTAATTTAATTTAATTAAACATTTAATGCATGCACATATACAGAAAGACAGAAACACCCGATATTTCTGCACTGATAGATTTTAAGTGGGAAAGGAAGTCCTCTGGCCATTTCTGTGGACAAATAATTTGACGATACAAAGTGTCATTAAAGAAACAGACATATTCCATGTAGTGTGCCCCTGAGAAATATATTCTTGTTCTCACTCTGTGGGGTACTGTTGCTGTTAAATGCATGGCAACACACTCTGCCTCCTACATTTTGCCTCCCACACATTTCTCCAGGAGGCTGCAGCCTCCTGGAGAAATGACACACTGCACACAAAGGTGCCAGCTGGGCTTAGTGATGCATTTTGCTCAATTTGTCTGTGATGACAGAATAAATCGAGAGCTTATTTCATTAGGCAGCTATGATCCTAGTATGATATGTAAAATGAATCATAATCTTCAGGAATTAATGTTTCCTACCTGACTACATAAAGAGGGAAAAAAAAGTATTTATTTTTAAACTATTATGAATTATATAATCTTTCATACATTTATCCCAATTAATCCCCGCTAAGCTGCGTGGCTTAAGGGTTTGTACACTTTAACACACACAAAAAGGATCTGCTTACTTTAATCCCTGACATCAGAGACAATTTCCTTTCATAAATGACTTAAATAGCTGAATTAGATACGAGGGTGTGCATATTTATGGTCCCTGTGATTTTTATTGGGGGCTGTAGCCTCCTCTCTCCAGTTTGGATGTTTTCATCTGTTTTCTGGCTTTCGGTCTCTTTCTGTTCCTGCTGAAGCTTTGGACCCTGATGCTGCTGCAGCTTGTATCAGTAATGATCAGTGATGTTTTGCTTCTACAGTATTCCTGCTCCCTCATTCTCCACAGCTGAAGTGAATTTACCACTAGAGGGCGTTGGAACACTTTCCCATTTTCCATTAAGCGGCCTGGTGTCACGAGCTGATGTCAATATGGAAACAGTGTGGCAGGATTTTTTAAACTCTTTTTCTTCTTTTTCTGCGTGTATGTTATTAAAGCGGTTATTTCGTTTATTTTAATGGCCAATCATTAATGTTTATCCAACAGAGGGGCTAGATTTTGTCTATGGGTGCTCCATCTATGAAGATCGTTTATGATGAATAATCTTCCTTTAACATTTTTTAAAAATAGTAAGGTAACAATGCAATAACATTACTGTTCAGGCCCTGCTGCAGAATAAAGCTCAAAACTATCTGAAGCCATCCATCCGTCCATCCATCCGTCCATCCATCCATCTTCTTCAATCATCTTCTTCATCCATCCGTTTACCCTGGGGGGTACCACTTCAAAATGTAGAGTTTTATATTCTTTTAACTTGCATATTTGACTCTGGGATAAAGGTTTCCAGTAAGCTTACTTGATTTCACTTGGAAAGCTCTGCAGCTTCATATGGTGCTCTGCTCGGTAAGCCTCTTAGGAGACACGACCACAGCAGATGCAGGGAGAATGCCAATCAGGAGCTCCCGCTGAGCAGAGAAACCCGACGTCTGTGCCACTGCCTGCCTAAATCTGCGCCATGGTTAACATAAAACTCTGAACTTGAGAGCCCAGTCATCAGACGAAACGGTGGTCACGAAAATGGAGGAAACAGGGAGTCTCTAACAAATCTGAACCGCTAGAAAACTTCTGATCCGGACCTGTGAGTAGGAAGAGCCATGCTCCCCCAGGACGTTGGGAAGCAGAAGCCTCGCCTCGTGTCGGACCCGGTGTGCGGAGGAGACTGCACCCCGGTCCCGGCTCGGCGCCTAAAGAACCGGGACTTTCCTCTGAGCGCGAAGCGCCGCCGGTCCGGCTCCGCGCCTGAGCACAAGGTGCACTGCGTCCTGGTTGGAGACGGAGCGGTGGGCAAGACCAGCCTCATCGTGAGCTACACCACCAACGGATACCCGACAGAATATGTCCCGACAGCTTTCGACAACTTTACGGGTAAAGCTTGATTATCAGTGCACCGTAGTTTGTCTTTGATCCGTGTTTTCAGCCACAAGCCCCCGTTTACTGGCTTAAAGCTTACTATAGAAAACGACCGTGGCTGTAAAGGGCTTTAGCGGAAATATGTTTTCTTTTGATCTTCTTAGTGATGGTTGTGGTTGACGGAAAACCGGTGAGGCTGCAGCTGTGTGACATGGCCGGACAGGTGAGCGTCACCTTTTCCTTTTCTAAATATTAACGTACTGTAAGATGAGACGGGCGCATGACTGGATTTAGGATATAGTTACATGGGTATAAAACCCCAGTATAATTTTACTCCCTTCTTCCCGATAATGCGGTGCCACGATAGAAATGGGGGCTGGTTGATGGATCGATTAATGTAAGTCATTAGTGATCTGTGAGTAGCTGTCAGTCATGGGATCTAAAATTAGCAGTTATTGTTTGTGTTGGCTGCCCCCTGCAGACCGCACGAGGATTTAGGTCCAGGACTAAAAGCTCGTTCTGGACTTAAATCCTTCACGACCCCTTCATTTTGAGTTGCCCTCCAAACCCGCGTAGCCCTGCAATCCCAGCAGTTAATATAAAGTGAATAAAGTGAGTTTGTATTTCAGGCTTTTTGGTGCTTCTGTCCAGCTGTGCTCCATCACCCTCTTTTGATTGAGTCTCTCCCTGAACAAAAAAAAAAAAAATCTTCTTTAGAATCCCTGTTTTTCCTCTCTCCCATATTCACCCTTTCTTTAACACTAGACTAGATTAGGTCAGTGATAGATGGATCAGTGCACCTTGTGCTGAGGTTGTTTTGTTCTTTACAAAGTAAAAGAAAAGGGTTGGCTCTTCAAACTTATAGCAAAATCCTTCTCCACTCAGAGCGCTCTTATTACTGCGGATTATCCAGAAATGTCATCTTCTCTGAAGAACACCAATACGACTAACATAGAAGAGGGTGTTAAAAAAAAATCTCTGTGAAAGAATTAACATTACCTGCTGTAGTACAAACTGATTCTGAATTTAAGCAGTAACTGGTTTAAAAATACTCAAAACACATGTACATGTATATAAAAGATGGGTACTGTTGCATTATAAGCTAGCAATATGCAGCGTGAAGCCACTTCTGTCTGTAAAACAAATCCGGTCGATTACAACCTGCTTCATCTTAATATCTATGCAGGGAAAGCTGGAGCGCCTCCGCCCGTTGTGCTACAGAAATGCTGACGTCTTCCTCCTCTGCTACAGCGTGGTCCGTCCCTGCTCTTTCCATAACCTCACCACCAAATGGCTTCCGGAGATCCGTCAGCATTGTCCCGGCACGCCCCTGGTCCTGGTAGGCACTCAGCTGGACCTGAGAGAAGATGTTCAGGTACTGATCCACTTGGCACAGAACCAGCAGCGGCCGGTGGGCACGGAGGAGGGCCTGCGGCTCGCCCAGGAGCTCGGGGCCGTGAGCTTTGCTGAGTGCTCGGCACTGACGCAGAAAAACTTAAAGGACACTTTTGATTCAGCCATCTTAGCTAGCATCCAGCAGACAGAGACTAACGCCGTCCAGCAGCAGCAGAAGCTAACTCTGAGGAAGAAGACCCCCGATAAGATCAAGAGCCTCTCGGAGACCTGGTGGAGGAAGATCAACTGCCTGATGGGAGAGCAGCACTGTGAATTCAAATGAGCAGTTGCACGTTTCAGTGATAGATTTAAGCAGGTGGCACTACAAAGGTTATCAATACAAAGAGCAATGCAACAAGTTCCAGAAAGAAGCCAATCAGCAGGTTAAAATTCTTAAATTGACAGGAGAAAATGTTCGAGATCCTCAACAATTCAATACACGCACATTAGATCACTTGTAGGAAAGTGACCTGCACAGCCAGTGTAAACAATCTTTATGAGATATCTAGAGTACAAAGACAGATTTTAGTGAACTGCATTATGCAGCTGAACTGCAGATTTTGTGTGAAACATTTACCAAAGTGTAAAAATTAGAATCTTTTCTTGTGCTGCATTGACTTTTGTGTAGCGCAGTACTAAACTGCTGAAGTATTTGATTGACATTTGGTTACTAAATCATCAACTCTGCTCCTGTTTTGTCCGAGTACAGCGAAATGATCTGTAGAGTGCAAAGAGTTTCTTAAATACTGAGGCTCAAAGATATTCAGTGAAATACTTAAAGTAATGAACAGAAAATACGGGATGCACTTTGTAAACGAGAAACTGATGCTGCATGCTGTAAGAGCAGGAAATGATCAGAATCTGAGGTGTGTGTGTGTTTGAAAGGATTATTTTTGATTATTGTGTCCTGATGTTGTTTACCCCATTCAGTGGGGAGTGCTGAGAACTCCCCAACATTACCGGTATTTTGTTAGCTGTACTTTTTTTTCTCTGTTTATTGATTTGACTTTCGTTCCTGATGCTCAGAAGCCTTCATTAAAAGTTTGTTACACCTGCGGAAGATCGTTTCTTTCAACAATGGTGAAAAAGAAAACTCGGGCAGCATTCGCCTGCCTACTTTGTGCACTTTTATTTATTTTCACCAGAAAAATGTAACATCAAACTAGAGGCTCAATCGTTGATTGAATCAAGTGCTGTTGGTCGCCTAATCAGCTCTTTGGTCCTCCTGACCAACTTCGACCAGGTGAAGCTACATGGATAGAAATGCATCTTTACCTTTAGAAATCATTTTTGAAAGGAGGCAGTCAGAGAGCAGCTCCTTGGTGATTTCCCTGTAATCTTGTGGTAAGCCAGCTTTCGGATTCATAGTCAGTCTGGTGGAGGCTCCCCCAGTGGCAGCCTCCTCTAATAGAAGCAGACAGGACCACCTGGACTGGATTAGGCCAGCATATGGAGCCTGCTTCTCCCCACATGGAGACACGCCTCTCTCATACCTCATCGGTGCGCTTTCAAGGGTTTATCTAAATCCCACCTGCAAACTGTAAGTAAGAAAAAATATTTACAGCACTTTAGACACACAAAAACACACACGCACTCACTCACACTGTGTTTTTTCACAATGGGAATAATTTCCTGGAGTTTCACCTTTAACTAAACCCTGTGCCGGGGGGGGGGGGGGGGGGGGGGGGGGGGCGAAAAAAAAAAAAAAACAAACAAACAAAAAGATAAAAAAAAATAA
>VUQJ01045033.1:37760-51682 GCA_015108635.1 Andinoacara biseriatus | reverse complement strand
CGGGGGTTGGGGGGGCCCCCCCCCCCCACTGTCATCAGTCATACCCAATGAAGGGCGCCGGCTCGTTCTCAGAGACAACAGACAAATTCAATTGTTGAGGCAGAAGCAGACAGACCACAGAGCTCCGGTCTGTCAATAATCCCTCGATTTCAGTAAATGTAATAATGACCCTGAGAGGACACGTGGTGTCAAACACACACGTCAGCTGTTATCACACCGACGGAGATGATCCAGTTTACTCATCGTGTGAGTGTGGGCTGCAGCCTAAACAGATGAAAGAGCAGGTATTTGGAAAAGAAAGAAACAAATATATTTTCAGTGCACATCATTATCACCGTCACTGAGTAACAAGTTTGAAGATCAAAGGCGAGTGAAACGATGGCCTCTGGCGGTGGAGTCTCACCCCATCAACCAAGTGAAGGACAAAGTCTCTCAGAACTCCGTCCTTCTCATCTTTCTACCTTCTCCTTCCTCCACATTTGGGTACTTTCAGCCCATCTGTACTTTGTTCACCTTGTGCTTTCAAAAACTCTCATCTTCTAATTTCATTTGTCACCACAGACACAGTTTCCATCTCTAAGTCTGCCTCTGAGGCAACCAGCAGTTAAAGCTACTTTGGAAACTGGTTTAAGTCGACTCACCTCACCTGCCCGAGCACCTGGGATTATAAAACTACTACATCAGCTGTTATTCTACTGTTGCTTTTGGGTCCTTTACTCATATAAAAATAGCAAATAATAGTATAAAAACGTTGAACAGAGCCAGGCAGTTATAACTGGTTCAGCCCGTTCAGCTGATATTCATCCACGATACGGTCACACAGGGTAACGACGTTAGCTGTGATGCTCTGTGGCTTCACTGGCCTGTCTGTGCCTCATAGTTAGCTGACAGACAGAGCTCTGTTCACTGACACTGTAGCTAGCTAGCATAATAATGATTATTTGTAATACTGCAATAACAGTTTCATATATCAAAATTACAAAAGTTTGAGCCAGAGGACCAGAACAAGGAGCTGCAACATGAAAACATCCAGGAGAGGGCTGCAGTCAGGGATAACTTTCATTTACATATGATTCCTATTTGTTCACATAACACTTTATTTAATGCACCTTTGGGTTATTAAATTGGGGCCCTATTTGTTGCACTAATTTGTTACACATCTTTGACATCATCACCCATCTCCTCTTCACTCCTTGTTATTTTGGTTCATAGTGGAAATAACTAAAGGGATCGCTGAGGACACACTGATATTAAAAGCACTTTGAAGAAAGCTGAATTATATGTCACAAAATATAACTCAAAGGTGTGAGGAGGGTAAAAATAATTGCCTCTTAAAAGTGACTTGATAAAGGTTGAAGATCTGAAATAAAATATTGCCTCTGCTGCCTGCAGAAAAGGAAAAAATAGGCAAATCAGACACGATTATTGAATTTGTGTGCAACAAAATGGAGTATCATTTGACCATGGTTATTAATTTTTTATATTCAAGCCTTGGCCTCTGTGATACAGGAAGGAGATGTTAAAAACAAGACCATTATAAAGCAGCATAGCGGGGATAATGAAGGCTCACACAGAAGCAGTGCAGCCTCGTCTCAGACTCCACAGCCACGTGTGCTAAACCACAGAGACATGATTCACACCGTCTATAGGAGAGGATGAAAAAAAAACCTTGTAGCATTAGATTCTCCTCATGTAAACCTCCACACAATGAAGCAGAAACAATCACTGAAGTGGGAGGAAGACGTAAGAGGAAGAGTGAAAGAAGAAGAATCTTCCTTTTCCCAGTAACATGTCTCCACAACCCCAGCGTCCTCTGGAGGATGTTCAGTTTTCTGTGTGGGGCATTTATGGGGAATGATGAGCGTCAAAATCTAACTTTATTCTGCTGCATTAATAAATCAGGCATTTATAATGTGAGCTGTCTGTGAAAGGAAAAAAAGAACCAATGATTAACTTACTTCTGCTCCTGACAGCTGTCCAAAGCCACAAGCTTGGATCCAGCTCAGATTTCACAAAATCAACTGTCCTAATGTTGCGTAGTCCTCCCTGTTCTGCCAAAGGACTTTGGAATATTTGGGAATGGGCACAGGTCCTCCAGGGATGACCTGGGATGTCTGGCTCAGGGCAGCAGGCATGATGAATCAGACTGGGATCTGGGAGTTTGAGCAGCGTTTTCTGCTCCCAACAATAATATCGAGGTGTCAGGAATGTGATCAGGCTACTGATGCAATACATCGGCTATATTCCACAGTGGGAGAAAAAGTGTGACTCATTCTTAAGCTCTGATTCATTAACGCTGTAACAGAAAATGTAACAAGAATATAAATTTACTGAAATACTAATTATTAAAAGAATTATTGACAACAGGATTTATTTGCACTCGTGTCATTTCAGCTCAGTAGGAGAATAATTAGACTGCTACATACTAACTGCTTTCCCTACACTCGCTGTGAGTGCGCCTCCTCACACATGTGTCACCTGTGGAGTGAAACAGACACACAACAGTGAAACAATCAAGTTAACAACATGTTTTTTACTGTCACTGTAGTTAAAGCATGACACCAAGCACACAAAGTGAGAAGACAGACGAGCATCTTCACTCATTTGACCGCATTTTGCTGTTAAGTTAAAAATGGACACACAGAAATCCAGTTTGTGCAGAAGGTGCAAAACACAAACTGTGCTGATTCTAGAGTCAGATGGAGCAAAAACATACACAATAATAATCTGACACCAACAGCCATCCTATAAAATAAACCTTTGCTCTAGAAATGTCATGATCCTGGGCCGGTGGCCAGTGTTTTGTGTGTTTAGGTTTTGTTACATAAGTTCTGGCTTTGTTGTAGTTTTACTTCCGTGTTGTCGCCTGTATGTTGATTCCTCTGTATCAGCCCTTGTGTGAAGTCTGCGTGCACCCTGTCAGGTGTTTCCTGTTTTTATTTTGACAGTCTTGTGTTCCCAGTGTGTTGTGTCTAGTTTTGCTTCCTGTGTTTCATCAGTATGATTCGGTCCACCTGTTCTTCCCAGCTGTTTCCTGTTTTCCCTCGTCTTCCCCGGTGTATTTATTGTCTGCGTTTCTCTCTGTTGCCTGTCGCGTCCTCCCTTATGGATATGTGGGTTTTGTTTCTGTGTGCCACCAGTGTCCTTCTCAGTTTTGTCTGTTTAAGTTCCGTTCACAATAAAGTCGCCTTTTAAGTTCAGTCAGTTTCAAGAGTTCTGCATTTGGGTCCGCTCTGCTCACCACACCGCTGGTTTCAGTGTGTTGGGTATGAGCGGTCAGGACTGTAACTGCTCCCTTCTTTCTTTGAGCCTGCGAGCTTTGCTAACAGCTCAGACTCAAACATGTCACTGAAACACTTTACAAATTACCACTGCTGTAGTTTAAGGTCCCCCGTTAGCTGTCCTGACTGGCGGAAACTACTGAGCCTGTTCTCTTAGCTTCACGTGACGTTAGCGCTCCTGCTAGCAGTAATGACAGTGCGCAGGCCCGCGGTGCGTCTCTGCTCTGTCACGTGTCTCGAGTGTTTCCTGAGCAGTTGCTGCAGAGTCGTGGAAGATGCTGCTGCGGCTGTGTGCTCGGAATAATGTTTAGGAGGCGTCACAAAGTGATAAGCACGTCATTTTCTGCTGAAGGATTTTCAGCAGAACATTTCATTATAATGACATGATCAACATATAAGTGGTTTTAATCCTACAGCTGCTTAGTGCAGGTGGCGGTAGGACAATGAAGGTGACATTTAATTTAATTTACATGGTCGACCACAGCCAGACTAAAACCCTTCAGTGTCTGAATTTGTACAGTTTATTAACCCACGCTGTACAACAGCACAACCAGTATGACTGGAGCTGGAGAATGTACATATAAATATATATTTTTAACTTAGCACATGATTTAATATATAATAATAATGGCGCACCCCTGGGGGTGAGGTTTACTGTGAAAGTTAACATGTGCCTTTTTGGCAGGCCTGAAAACACTTTATTGATGAGAAAGCAACAGGATTTAATGCCTCTTCGGCTCCACCCTAAAACCAAAACTACCCTGCATGTCAGCACTGCAGAAAATACGAGTGTAAATTGAAAAAGCGAAGAAACACATACATGGTACTCTTGAACCTTTCCCAAATTCATTTTCGGGCTGGAAGTACAATTTGCAGGCTGCTTGTGCTTCAGAAAGAAATGGATCTTGGTAGGGGGTGAGAAATGGAGAAGAACAGAAAGAGGAGCCTAAATTATAACTCAGCTGGGCCTCTCTGTGCTGCCTACTTATCGGGAGGACACTGCCATTCTTAGGAGGCGGGCGAGGAAGCTGTTTTTGATGGGGTGCATTTCCACCACTCCTGACAGGGTCCTCGCATACCCCATAATTCTACATCATAAAAGAAGATGCTTTCACTTTAATGGCACCTGCTGCATCTGCAAAGGAGAGCCAGCCTGCTTAGCCTAATCTTTATTGGATTTCCTGAACCTATTCTTGCTATTTCGTGTATTATCTCAAAGATCAAGAGGCATGGCACCATGTTGGCAAAGACAATAGAGAGCAAAAGATGCAAGAGAGCAGGGATCAGATTAGAGGATAGATATGTGCATATGTGAAGGAATAAACAAGGAAGGCATGCAAAAGGAAGACGGAATAGAATCAGGCACTGAGGCAAGAAGCAGATAGCTTCCAGGTAAACAGGCCTGGCATGGGCAGAATGAAGAAGTGGCCTCAGGTGGCTGGGACTTTGGAGAGAATAAATGCCAGTGTTACAAACAGCCCAAACCAGTATTAATCTCCCCAACAGCCTTCATGCCTGCCGTGCATTAGAGGAAATAGCACGTTAAGCTACAGACCCAGTCAATCTTCCCCTGCACGCTCACAGTGCAATAAGAAATGATGGAGGAGGCGAGCAGCTCCATCCACCACAGCATTTTACATTTTAATCACATCACACAATAAGACAGGTGGAAATCAAGCGAAGGCAGGTGGAGGGGAAGCAATTAACGGTGACAGTGGAAGGAGAAGGAAGAAAGAGATAAAGCAGGACAGAAGCAGTGGCCACAAAGAGTTGTTCACCATTTCATCAACATGGAAAAGGAGGTTTACATCAGACGTTTTTGGATCGGGTAATTCTCTGGGCAATGATTTAAGGTTGGATGCACACAGAGTATTTGATGAGATTGAAATTAAGGAAAGTGTTCAAAGCCACAGAAAAGAGGATTAGTGCAATTCTGCCCTGTTTCAGGGAAAGCGACCTTGTTTATTCACACCCCCAAAGAGCCAAGACTGCTCTGGTAGCTTCTGGTCACCTGTCTGAGACTTGAGCCCTCAACTCTAAATTAATTGCTCACCAGATTACGGCCCCGACCTCAGGATGGTTTTATCGTAGCACAGAGAGGCTTTTGGGTTTCACTCTTTGCATCCTTTTATGCAACCAACCTCTCAAAATCTCCTGTGGAGACAGGAGGTCTTCTGGACACCAGGCAGCGTACCAAAGTCCGTGTCATAGGATAGAGTCAAATCTCATATTTTCATTTACTCCAGACTCCAGTCATCAATTCAAGAGATTCACGATTCCTTTAGTGTCATTGCAGCGAAGTCGGGACAGAGCGATGTTCTAATGAGCAAAACAATAAGTAATATCAAGAACATTCATCAGCCACACTGGACCAAAATATGGGGAAACTGGAGTGTTATGAATATAAAGTTTGGGATTATGGACCATCTAATTTTCAGTCGATCAAAGATTTATTATTTGATATTTTAACATTAGAATGAACATGAGAAGAAAGAGGACGGGACATATGAGACGTTTGTCAGGTGAGACCGTACAGATAACAATAAGAAACTTTTCTCAGGATAATTGAGCATATTTTGGCAAAAAACAAACAAACAAAAAAATGCAGAAAAGGTGGGCCAAACAAACAAACAAACAAACAAAAACTGCCAAAGCTGAAATTCCCTAAATGACCATTTGAGGCTTTTGCTCCATAATCATTCCTCCAGCAGCAGAATTAAACATATTTACTGCCTGGTTGAAAAATGATTTTATTTTAACCCTTTAAGCTGGATTCAGGCTGAAGCTGTTCATATTTGGAGCCGTGGCCACTTTTAGTGACAGATTTCATTTCCTCCTGTTTAGCATTCAGTTGTACTAAAAGAGTTTAAAACAGGCCCGAGTCGCCCTCGTTTCTTTATTTTGGCTCTCACATTTTCTTAATTCATTTTATAAATGTAGTAATTTTTAAACTGGTTTTCAGTAACAGTTTCTCAAGCTGTCTGAAGGCCTTTCAAAGTTTTTCTTTGGACATCGACTGCTTTTTCACTCGCTCCCAGTCCGGTCATCATTCATTTTCAGAGGAACCTTTTTGTTTGTTTGTTGAGCCATTTAACATTGATCTATGAAATATTCAAGCATAAAAAATGTGTCTAACTCAAGTGATGAACCAATGTTAAATTCTGTTTCTTGGCACAGCCTGTTGCAAAAACACATTTGTTCAAATTTCTTTAATCAGCCTACAAAATGTGCCAAAGATAACACAGTTTGATGGGCATCAAATAATATTTCGCACCAACATGGTGATATTAGCTGAAAACCTGGCATTTCTCAGCCGGGTGTTCAGGGAAAAAGTGGAGACTCATCCATCTACAGCAGATGACCAGCATTGAAATCATGTCCTTAAGAAATAGAAAAAAATGCAGGTAAGAGCTGCATGTGGCCTTTCAGCGGATCCATCTACTGTGGAGCCTCATCAGAAATGGTCTCAGTGGACGGGTGGCTGTCAAGAATCCATTATTAAGGAAAGAATCAGGGAGAAAAGGCTGAGCTCTGCAAAATTAGACCCATGTGGGATAATCTTGACAAAGAAAAAAAACCAGCCAACATCCCAAGAAGAGTTTTGAATGTCCTTCAAGAAGCCTGGAGAACGATTCCTGAAGACTGCTTAAACTTTCCAAGGAATGTACCTATAAAGCTGCCTTATATGCAGCATTACAACATATGTGTTTCAATACATCACTGCACCTATTTCCCATTTTTCTAGCAAAATATTATGAAATAAGAACTTGTTTAGTAAATTTTCAATTCAGATTGTTTCGTTGAATTTTGTTAGAATAACTTTACAGCTGTAGCCTCTCATGCAAATATGGTCAAAATAAAGTTTAAAATAAAAAGCATAATTATTTAGATGCATTGTTAGCTGATGAGGCTCCAGTTTGTCATGTCTGAACGGTGTGGCGAGCAGAGCGGAGCCACATGCAGAACTCTGAGGCCGACTGAGCTTAAAAGGTGATTTTATTATAAACAGAATCCAAACATACAAAACTGAGAAAGGGACGGATGGCAAACAGGAACAAAAACCACACCTTCATGAGGGAGGACGGGACAGGGAAAAGCAGACAATACACTGGGAATGACGAGGGAAAACAGGAAACAGCTGGGAAGAACAGGTGGACCAAATCATACTGATGAAACACAGGAAGCAAAACTAGACACAACACACCAGGAACACAAGACTGTCAAAATAAAAACAGGAAACACCTGACAGGGTGACGCAGACTGAACACAAGGGGCTGGAACAGAGGAACACTAACAGGGAAACAGATACACAGGAGAACAACGGGAACCACAACTAATAAAGCCAGAACTGACATGAATAAGAAAAACCAAAACAAACTAGAAAACAACAAAACCCAGAGAACAGGAAATCACAAAAGATGAAACAAAACATAAAAACACTGGGCCATGACACAGTTCTACAAACACAAACAAACAAATAAAGACTCGTTGCTAACAGCACACACCAATAAGTGATGTCACTGTGGCTTTGCCCACGTTTTATATACAGTATATGGTGAACAGCTGGATCTGTGAAATGCCTTTGAACCAGACTGGAAGATCAAACCTCTTCAGCTTCAAAAAAAGGCTGAAATGGAAGAACAACCTTCTCTAAAATCTTTGAAATTCAACTGGAGACGCTGCACCACTGCTCGCTTAAAACAACAGCAGACATGCTTCTGTTTATGATAACTGGAATATCGAGTCAGGTCTGATAGTGTCCCAGACTTCCCTGAATAAGTGAGTCAGCACAGCATCACTGGGACAGGATGGGGGCTTCAGATTAGCAACAACCTTCAAGAGAAGTGAGGGACACAGCAGAGACTGTAGCTGAAGGGTCAAAGGTAGGAGGCGAGATGTTTGCTCGGATCGTGGAGATCTCCAAAATAGTGGAGACATTTTAGAAGACGTGTATTGGAGGTTTTAAGATAAGAGTTACATGTGGCAGGAATGAGCTTCCTCTGAAGGGTGGCTGGCCTCTCTCTGAGAGGGGCTCAGAGCAGAGCTATGGTTTTAAATGGAGCATTGGTGTCAAGCATACGTTAGCTCCTCAGTATTTAAACACAGGGAGGATGTCTCAGTTTTCATGGCAGCATTAAAACAAGTTGGACAGCCGTTGTGGGTCTCCTCCAGGGCAATGAAGCCGGCACATGAAGGAGGTGACAAGGTACACCTGGTAGAAGTATGAGAAGGCAGCTGTCCTGGCTTCCCATATCCTATCAATTTTCCAGCGAATACTCAAATATCCAACAATTCGTGGCAATCATACACATCAGACAGCCAACATTTCTGATAACAGAAAAAGTCCAAACACAAACAAAGCGACTGATGGCAAGCCACGCCCACCGGATGTAAGTGAAAGTTAATTGACTTTATCACGGTGGCTGAAGTAATAACAGTTAAAAACCGTTCAGTCTAAATGTGTCTGTGGGCCAGCTTCGAACAGCTGAGTCCTGTCAGTCGTCATCAGCGGTTGTGCTAAATTCAGTGTTGTGTCTGTGGATAGGGTTAGGGCGGGGCTCGACCCGGCTAACGCTCCCCAGCATAATACCAACAAATCCAACACACATAGCTGCAAAATAAGCCAGAAATGAACCTATTAAAGAAAAAAAAAATATCAGTGTGGTGTGTTTACTCCACAGCTCCGGGGGGTCAATCTGTAAAACCCACAGCAAAACCCGTCTCAGCTTGCCTGAGAAGCTCCTCAGCCAATAAAACGTTGGGAATTCAGGCAGGATTTCGGTGATGGATGCTCTGAGTGAATCTTAAGAAGCTTTTCCTCCCTGACAAGAAGATTTGAGAGAAACGTGGAACCATTGAAGTCCTGCTGATTATTTTAGCATAAAAACACTTCATTAAATCTGTAGATGCTCAATAAAACAAAGATTTGAACTGTGCTCAGCAGGAGAATGCTTTTGTACCTAATGCTGCTTCAGTAAATAAAAGGTGAAGTCCAGAGAGTTGGTTTAAAATTGCCCATTAAGACTGCATCTGCCCCTGCTCTGCAGGGTCAGCAGCTAAGGGTTAACGGGAGAACGACGGGGGGCCAGCAGAGGGGTGAAAGGTCAAACGCTGACGCTGAGCTCAGAGCACTAATGGGATACTTACAGAAATACAAATTGGGATAGATGCCACGAGGCTTTCTGCTTCTTCTTAAGGATTTCTTGCTTGAACTGAATTTAAACTGCTTTTTCCTCCTTTGGTTGATAATAATGTGGATTTTGTGCCATGTTGCATAATCTTCCTGTTTATGCAGCTGGCTGTGGAGGTGTCTGTGACCTTTTGTGTACCATCTCTCCACACCTCTCCCCGCCCACGTCTTTAACCCCCAACCTATGTAGCCCAGCCCCCCCTAAGAGCACAGCCTGCACGGGGAAAGTTATACAGATAAGAAGTGACAGAGAGCCAAACAGAGAGGATGGCAGTGAGAAGGTGGGATGCCATTAAAGGTCGCGTTTGTCTGCCTCCCCGCTGCGTCTTCACCCCCTAGTTTCTCTCATTAGTCCTGCACGGCGCAGAGCAGAGGAAGGCGAAGGTAAAGAATGCACCGAGCCTCTGAGCAAACAAGCAGCAGCGTAACAGCAGCCTGACAGAGCAGCATATGCTGCTTACATGCTAAATTAGCAAAATCCTCTGAACTCTGAAGCCTGCTATGTTGATACTGCTGCAGCATCAGCAGAGAAGGTTGACTCACTCTGAAGCTAGACTGACACTCAAATATCAGTTTTTAGGTATTTGGTGATGATACGTTATTTTTCTTCGCCTCCTTCTTATTTTTGGTAAATTGGAATGTGAAGGTTTTTAAACACTGCTTTTCCTGTTATAGTCAGTATTTCTGTTTATGTTCAGTTATGAAGCATAATAAACATCACAATAAAGTTAATTAACTTTAACTTTTCAGTCAAATTTTACTAGCAAAAAATTCAATAAATAAATAGTAATAGTTATGTACCAAAAACTGCAGAGTTAGTGGATTTACTCCTTTCATTTATGTTTGATTAACTAGTAAAACTACTTTACACAGATGGAAACAACTGTGATTTTAATAAATAAATATGAAATTATCTAACCTCCTGAGACCTGAGCTCATGTTTGTGATTAGATGGACCTGATGTGTATATAAACTTAACTTCCTCTGTGGACAGGAAGTTGTATTTTGTTACATAGTTGTTACATATTTTTGTGAGAAAAAAATGTCCTAGCACAAAACAACAAAAACAACATGACTTATCAAAGTATAAAACACTATTGAGCATAATGAAGTATAAAGTGCATCAAATCCAAACATGTAATGTCCCCATATGTGGACGCAGGGTCTCGGGAGGCTAAAATGTCAATTGTGAAGGTTGCCTGGATCTCCTGTGCTGCACCAGGCGTTGGTCAAACTAAGGCAGCATATAGTTATTCAAGTATCTGCAGCAGAGAAAAGCCTTCGAATGTGCTGTCACATATTCATATTTATGCACTTCCAGCCTGCAGCTTGACCTAATTAGGGATGGTGCAGAATGCCTCACGGTTGACACTGACTTGGTGTAAACTAGAATATGAGACAGGCAGCGCTTCTTATCAGCCTCTCGCTGCTCTGCTAAATGTTTGCATGTCGTTCTCTCTTCAGTCCTGTTGGACTTGTCTTTGTAGCTGCAGCGTCCACATTGAGTGGAGTTGAGTGTGCGGCCTCTTTATCTCTTTCTGTTGGTTGTTGTGCTGCCAATAGCTAAAGTAAGCAAGAATTTGTCACACCTGGCTCTGTGCGGCTCTCCTCGATGGCATACCTAAGCACACTTTCATTCTTGCAATATAAAGCCACCTTTGAGCCCATCTGACAGCAAACAGTGCCAGTGCTGTATGTAAAAGAAAATTCATATTTTATTGCAGTTTTTTTGTAGTTTTAGCCTCATGTTGATACCCAGACTTACTGGTACATTAAAGTCTGATAAACAGGAAATAACCGTTTTCCAAGAACGAGGGAACCTGACAATCTGTGCGGCAAATTTTTGACACCTTTCAGCAAAAGTAAATATTCAAATCATGCAGCATTTGTAAGTAAAATGGAAAGGCAGATATTTGTTGTTCCTAAAATGTTTTGTCCATAAAGGAGAATTTTTCATTCCTTTGGAATCCTAGGAACATTTTAATACAACGACTGAACAGCAGGAGAGAGTGGCAGAGCAATAATAAAAAAAATCCTCAAAATTGATATGTAGCCATCACAGCTCAGATTTTGGGAACTGTAACATAATGTGTGTTTGAGGCCGCAGGCTGTGTTTTAGAAGCAAAAGCTCCACAACAGTGAGGTTGAAATGAAGAACCTTGGGCTCTTTGGATAAGAGACACTTGGCAGAATTCAGAAATATAATAAGTGGAACCTCGAGGTGGAAACGGGTGGACTCTGTGATTTTTCTGGGCTCTGAGTAGCAAGACCGCTCTTTTCTTTTGAAGTTGTTGAATGCTGATAATATTATCTACATTTGTTTCAGTGGTATTTGGCAATAAAGGCATTCTATAACCATCACCTGAAGCTTCAGTAAAAATGAAAAACATCATGTTATATCACAAGAAATCTGAGATTTTACTAAATGTGCTTCAATGAACCACTGATTACATACAGTGCACATGCCTGGAGACACATCCAGGGTATTCCTGGCCTCTCACTGAAGGCTCCAGCCCTGCCGCAGCCTTAAGTTAGATGAGATGTTGAAAATGGATGAATGAATGAACTGGGAAGAGCCCGAACCACGGACACAAGCAGTGGATCTGAGCTTCCTCCAAAGGGTGTCTGGCCTCTCCCTTAGAGATAAGGTGATGAGCGCAGCCATTCAGGAGAGCAGAGCCGCTGCTCCTCCACATCGAGAGGAGCCAGCTGAGGTGGTTCGAGCATCTGATTAGGATGCCTCCTGGCCGCCTCTTGGGTGAGGTGCTCCAGGTAAGTCCTACCGGGAGGAGGCCCCGGGGTAGGCCAGGACACGCTGGAGAGATTATCTCTCTGGGTTGGTCTGGGAACACCTTGGCGTTCCCCCAGACGACCTGGAGGAGGTGGCTGGGGACGTCGGGGCTTCTCTGTTTAGGCTGCTGCCCCCGGAAAACAGGAAAACTGAAGACAATGGCTGGCTGGCTGGATCGATGGATGGATGGAGATAAAAGTTAATTGTACTAAACAGAACATGAGGGTCTTTTTCCAAGCTAGATGAGCATCTTCTAAGTTATTGAGACGCCGTTCAAGTAGAACACACATGTCGCTCTTGCTCTGAAGGGTCCTGGAGAAAACTACAACATTGTTTAGGCAAAGTTACTCACTGCTTCAATTTAACCGGATGTTATTACTGCCAACATGAAATATTATTTTATTTTATTATTTCGCCTTAGCCAGCAGTTTCAGGTTCCCTTCTATGTCACCTGCTCTGGCCCCTGGAAGAAAATCAACGATGGTTGCAATGGATTTAAAGCCTTTTTAAAGATGATCCTAATGCCTTTCTGTGGTGTCCTGCTGCTGTGAGGTGTGTGCTGGGTTAGCCAAGGTTTCCCAACAGAACGCTGTTACCATTGCTGTTCACATCAGTGTCAGGGGTTTTAATGTCACGGCCCTGTTTCATGCTTTATTTTAATGTGTCTGCTGGATGTATGTCCCAGTTCTCTGCATACTCTGCACCAACAATAGAAAATAGGTCTGGGTCTCAGTGGCCCAATCACCCGCTCTTTGTGTGCTTCTGTGCAAGCAGGACAGCAATTACTCTAAACACAATGGTGAAGACAGCACCCTGCTTTAAATACAAGATTAAGAGCATTTGGACTCTTTTGAATTTTTTATATACACCCATAAATGCTCCTGACAAAGAATTTATAAAACAGCTGCTGCTTAAAACCTGACTGTGTGTGTGTGTGTGTGTGTCTCAAGAAGCTAGTTTGAGATGATCTGAGCTTTGTGACTAGGCACATTAACCTGCTGAAGATGTTCCACTGTGGTCATAAAGGGATGGACATGGTCAGTAATGGAAACTAGTTCATGGTTTACAGGGTCACACAGCATCACACCAGCAGCCTGAACCCTGGTACGAGGCAGGATGGATCCATCCTTTTCTGTCATTGATGCCAAATTCTGACCCTCTCATCCAAATGTTGCAGTGGAAATTGAGACTCATAAGCAACATTTTTTTAATCGTCTGTTGTCCAAGTTTGGTGAGTGCAAATGGTCGCTTCATTTTCCTGTTCTCAGCTGACAGGTGAGACCGTCGGCATGATGTCCTGCTGCTACATATCTGCTTCAAGCTTGTGCAGTCAGAGATGCTCTTCTGCATACCTTGCTTACAAAGCACAGTTATTTGAGTCACTGTTGCCTTCTTATCAACTAGAAGCAGTCTGTGCTCACTGAGGACGGCCACTCACCGGATCCTTTTTTCAGACCATTCTCTGTAAACCGTAGAGATGGTCGCGCTGGGATCGTTCTGAAATACTCAGACCAGCATGTGTATGAACAAACCAGTGTGAAGCAGATGTAGAAAGGCAGAATAATAAGGACACAAACACAGTTTTATGCAGAAGAAATACAGTTGTGGGATGCCTGAGTGTAAACAGGAGATATAGATCTTGGGGGCGGGGGGGGGGTCC
>VUQJ01045033.1:1312-15497 GCA_015108635.1 Andinoacara biseriatus | reverse complement strand
CCACTGACCCCACTCTGTGATTTTTTACGTGTCCTACCACTTCATGGCTGAGCTGCTGTCGTTCCCAATCGCTTCCACTTTGTTCTAATCCCACTAACAGCTGACTGTGGAATATTTAGCAGTGAGGAAATTCCAGGACTGGACTGTTAAAACCTGGATTCAGTGATCTGGATGGTGAGTGAATACTTTTGTCAATATGTTTGGAGCAAAAACCTAATTGCAACCCGATTACATAATGCTTTCAGTTACTGTATTAAAAATAACCCATGGGGTTTAACAGAAGCATTGCATTAACTGTTTAATTATAGCTATTTTTTAAACATTTTTCACAGTCACCACCTGATTGGAAAGTGATTCCATAGGTCATAGTTACATTTCATGACAGTGCCTTCTACCACAGCATTTATGATGATAGCAAAGGAAGAATAAAGGTTGACATTATTACAGAGGCACAGTCTCAATATACATAAAGCAGTATAATTGACTGGCAACTGTTTCTCTTCATTTTGGGGCCTTTAGGGCCTTTGCTAATGATCAGCATACTTATTTTACCAGTGTCTGAAGAGCCAGGCTTGTGTTCAATTAAATAAACAATTAATAATGTCCACATTTCTAAGATTATATTTAAATTAGTAATAAGTTACAGATTGCTTTAAATCAGTCCTGGGATCATTCTGGGTTAATGATACACCTGACTGCTTAATTTGTTGGTCTTACATTAGAACTTGGAAATCTTATAAGCATTGCTGTTTAGTTCAACATTAAAATATATCAGATTTTAAAGAAAAAGCTTTTCCATTGTTTATGGAAAAAGGGGAAGTTTAAAGACTTTTAGAGCCCTAACAGGTAAAATAATAATCTCAAAACCATCCTCTTTTCTTAGGTCCACATTAAAAGTCCCGTATTTTACCAATTTAACATGGCTACTGATAGTTTTGCATGTCCCCAGAATGTATATTTCAAGTTACAGCCAGAATGCTGCACTGGTCATTTTTTTGTACCATGCGTGTATACAATTGAGTTGGAGCTCCATTTCTGCTGTAGCTCTTAAATCCATGTGACCTGCCAACTGCTTTTCAGTGCCAGTAAAACTGAAACCACATATGATAGCGCAATAAGTCTTTTAGCATATAAAACCACAGGATTTACACTTACACATGCACGCATTCAGTGTGTCCCAGAGCGCTGTTTCCTCCCTCTAATGGTTCGCAAAAATCACATAGAAAGCAACAATAACATGTACTCAATGCGCTTCATCGTGTGCGTTAGCATGTACAGCTATGATGTTTCTGTATCTAGCATAAAATGCAGACATAGAAAATGATTTTCCATTTCTCTGTTGGTTAGTACACTCTTTAGCTACCTTACGTAGTTACTATGGTAACTACGTCGGTAAATTGAAGTTTGTCAGACTATCTCGCAATTACAAAATCTGGACTTCACTGGGACAGACCAGCGGCTTGGTGTATTAGCTGGTTTCCCTGTAGTTAATGCGCTGCATTAAAATCAGTCGTTCAGCATTTTTCTGTTTTTTGACAACAGGAACAGATAAATATGTAAATGAGAGCAGGTTTACCAAGAATTTGGCTGTATTAAACTACAGTATGAGTTTATCTGCTTGCACAGTTCCTCACCATTTAATGTTCCCCAGCACTCTGACATGTACGATCAAAGTCAGCAATTACCTGAGTTACATTAGGCAACATCAGGATTGTCCTCTAACTGTGGGGACATCGTCAGCTAGTAATTAGTAAGTAATTCACAGTGTTTTCAGTTCTTCAAGTGATGGGAAAACATGAAGGTGTTAGTTTGGTTATTTGTGGGCTATATTTAGAGTATTTTCATTGCTTTAGTTGCTGCCACACACTCCTGTCTTAATATTTTACCAGAGCTGTTCCACTTCTCTGACTGAAGCCACCCCGCTCCTCACAGGGACTGCTGTGTGACTAAAATCTTTAACAAGTTTCAGTTTGATTCAGAATTAAGGTATTCATATACCAGAGTCACACAAACAAACGGACAAGTTGTACGCTCTGGAGGATTAAAGGTTTTCTTTTTCAGTCCGGTGGCTTTAGTGAGTACAACAACTTCCTCCAAGTTCCTCTTCAGAAAGAAGATGAGCACATCTGAAGCCCAGTACAGTTAAACCTGCAGTCATATTTAGACCTGTACTTGCTATTTAGTGCACTAGAAATGACTGTAAAGTTAAAAAAAAAGAAGCCATAACTCATTATAAATGAGGGGTTTCAGAGGTCCAAATGCTTATACTGTGCCCTTGGTAATACTTTAGAAATGGATTCTTCATTTGGATTATATACACATGTGCACCTGTCTGTATTATTATAATTTATTGCCACAATTGATGCACCCAACCACCATCTGGAGTCAAACTGGGATTTTCATTTTTGATTTTTAAAAATCTTTGATAAACAAAAATTTCAACAGAAAATATTTTTTGAATGCATGTACATTAAAGAAGTGAACAAACTAACAGGATATATGAGCCACTAATGAGATACTGTACCAGCAGATCACACTAAAGCCATCTGCCCAGCGTTTATCTATTAGAGGAAAAATATCAGAATGGAAAAATTAGACCTTTGAACCCTCCTTTGATAAAGTCAATAAATTAGGGATTAACATTGTTCATCAAGGATGGTGGCTCAGGGGAAGTGAGACTTCTGATACAGAATCCTTCATGAAAGCGACAGGAAATCCATGTGCAGAATGGGAATTAGAGTGTGAGCAAATCGATCCATTAAGCCCCAGTCCCTTGTCGTATATGTACACATAATTATTAGCCAGTGATAGATTCCTGAATTCACGTACGGCATCACTCTCTGCTGACAGAGGCACAAGCAGCTCTTTCAATAATGTACACACACCTTCTTTTAGGAATGATACCTCTATATTTCATTCAGGCTGCTCCAGCATTAGTGCCATTTTACTACTTATTGGCAAGCTATAAAAGTGGACAGGGATATATGGTGTGGCTTTTTTCCAGACATGCAGTGTTTAAATGAAAAGGGCAGCTGAGAGTAGGAGGTTTCGTTTTCATGGTTGATTTGTATCCACTTTTTTTTCTAATCAAAGGTCTGTAGCAATTAGAACTTCACATGGTGGAATGCAATTTGTGTATAATGAAAAGTGACAGTGAATTAATCAATGGCAACAACCAAACCTGAAAAATACTTATAGCTTCTTTCCAGCTTCTTATACCACAATATCATCATCTGTGTCTCTCTGTTTGCACTACAATGTAAAAATTGATAAGCTGATTTTACTACATCCAAACTTCAAAAAAGAAAGAAAAAACTTGAAACTTTCAATTCAGTTCAATTCAGCTTTATTTAAGTAGCACCAAATCAAAAAAAAGAAAAAAAAGAATGGCCTCAAGGCGCTTTATAATGTAATTACAACATAAAGCGATAATAAGCACTTGGAGATGGTGGGACAGAAAAACTCCCTTCTAACAGGAAGAGCCAGGCTGAGGGAGGGGCAGTCATCTGCTGTGACCAGGTGGGGCTAAGGGGAGGGTGACAGAAAAAGAGACACACTGTGGAAGAGAGCCAGAGGTTAATAATAACTAAAGATTAAAAACAGCCTGGGCTATATACGAGTAAAAGAGGAAGTCCTCCAGCAGTTTATCACAGCTGCACTGAGGTCCATCAGGACAAGCACAGAGATGAGTCTACTGTCAGAGGCTCTAAGAAGATCATTTGTAACCTTCACTAATGCTGTTTCTGTGCTGTGATGAATTCTGAAACCTGACTGAAACTCTTCAAATAAACCGTTTCCCTGCAGATGATCAGTTAGCTGTTTTACAACTACTCTTTCAAGGATTTTGGAGAGAAAAGGAAGGTTGGAGATTGGCCGATAATTAGCTAAGACAGCTGGGTCAGTGATGGCTTTTGTAATTCAGAACCACCTATAGTAGTTCCTGGAGACATGATATTTCCTTGGATTCCCCAAGAAACAAAAGCTTGTTGAAAACTTACTGACAATGTCAGATGTCTAACAATATCAACATACAGCTTTTGAAAGAGTATCTAGGCAGTTCAGACTGCTACTAAACCTTCACAACCAAACTTGATCTGATTTAGCTTTGACAATAGCCTAGGGGTAGAATTGGGGTTAGGATTAGGGTTGTGGTTATCATCAATGATGATTTAGTTTTCAGAGGGTTGTATTATACGTCTGCCAGATGAACCCCTTCAGTGTCCATTACATATGATCCAGAGAGACATGAAACTGCAACTTGACTGGTTGAGATTATAGCTGTAAGTTGGTAAGTGTCTTTCTAAATCTGATTTATGTTATGTGTTTTGCCTTTGCTTTATTTTATTTTATCGCAGTGCAGACTTACGAGGCTCATACGCTCTGCACAGCTCTGATAGATTACAGTGGCGTATCAGATCAGCATATATTACATATTAAAACATCAGTATAAAGAAAGTGATTGTAGAATGAAAGCTGGACTCCAAAGAGAAACATCTATAGACTAATATTAAGGACACTTTTTGATTATTGGCCCTCTGACACTTTTCTGTAGGTTTATAAAATGTCTAAGTTTGTGTGACACGTGTAGTGTATGTGCTACAACACTGACACAAGCTGCAGCAGATAATTAGGTCTGAATGTAATACAGCTCAAGGACTCCATGCTAAGTCACAAACAGGGAACTTAACCAAGGTTATCTATACAGCATTTTCTCAATGCAGTCTGCCTTCACACCTGTTTGTTGATTTTAGCTCAGCATTCAATAAAAAAAATCCCTCATGAACTTCACTTTGAGCTTCAGGACTGTGCTCTGTAACAGAGACTCCAGACAGGTCAGATTGGCATTGACAAACCCCCAACATCAGAGCCAGGGTTGTGTGTCAGCCACCTCCTGTAACACTGTACGCCCATGGCTGTATTCCACCATCACTGACCAGATTAAAAACAATGATTCAAACCACGAAAACTCAGAGCCATGTTTTGCTCAGAGAAGACAAAGACAGACAACTCTGTTCATGAGTGGATGGAAACACCTTACCAAAATGTTTCCATGACCTCGGACACGAGGTACTATTTTGTGTATTTATACTGTTGTTGGGCCATTGGTTTAACCCCTGTGAAGTAAACCAACAAGCAAAGATGCTCGATACTCAACGCAGCAGCTAGCTGGTTATTGCCACTAGACAAATACATATAATACATGTACATGTACTATAAGCTAAATTCATGTTTCTTCTTTTTGGTTGTTGGTTTTTTGTCAAAAAGTTGTTTTTTTTTAAATTATTTTACAGTCTAAAGGTTTTGGTTAACTAGTATAAAAGCATTCTGATGGAAACATCACAAACCGGTGGTATGGGATGATCAGAAGGCTCTGCAATGGTTAATTAATATCAAAACACCATTGGCACCCACTTACCGAGCGATATTACTGACAGTGTCAGTACAGAGTTGAAATGATACCAAAAGAATGCGTACCCGGCCTGTTCACCCTGCTGCTATCTGCCAAACCACGAGCTTTAGAAACTTTGTCCTTAAGCTGTATCGTTAATTCCTTATGAAAAAATATCAAGGAAAATGTCTTTATTTTATTCACTCATTTATTTGTATTAGTAACATAAAGAGATCACATCTCCAACTGGAATATACAACTTGTTTTGCAATCTTTGGAATAAAAGATTTTGTTTTATAATGCATCTTTTTTTCATTATTTGGTTGTATCTTTGACCTTAGAGTTGCATAGCTGTTGAATGGTGCTGTACAAGTAAACTGTTCTTTATTGAATGCAATCTGAAAGAGTAATCCAAGAGAAGAACTGCTGCTTTTATTCATTCAGGCTCTTGGTCATTAAAAAGAGAAATCATTAGCAGAAAATTCACGTTCGTATTTTCAGAATTAGATTAGATTAAACTTTATTAAATGTTTATAATTTGGGGAAATAGTGACAATATGTGAAGAATGACCTTGGTCTTTCACATTTGAAGAAATCTCTCTGGGTGTGGGTGTGTAAGGCCATGCTTGCAGACTAATTATGCGGCTGCCTCAGTCAGATCTGAGGTGCACGTTGGGTCGTCCCTGTGGGCTTACTGGAGTTCAGGGTTGTGGTGAACGTGGGATCAGAGGTCTGAGGAAATGCTTACTGGGCAATTAAACCCTACATTAATTACTTCCACAGCAGAGTATCTCGCGAAGTTGTAAAACCAAAGCCTGGAGAGACACTGATTCTCATTAAAGAGAAATGTTGGCACCTCAGTGCAAGATTATGGACACGTACAGACACATCGACATAAGTCTAAAGTTGCATCCATGCAGGTTGAGAATCTTTACTTGAGAATAAAGTAAAACTACAAAAATGAAAGGCAATTTCTGATTTCCAAATGGCACAAAATGAGATATGTACACACACACACACACACACACACACATGAACACACATAAAACCCGTGTTGGAGACTGTAAAATATGCATAGCATTTAACAAACTAAAGTTAGAGGTAGTTTTAATAAAACGCCTATTCTGTAAACTGGTTGTGGATGAAAAGTTTGAGTAATAGCATTTGAGAAAGAGAAGGCAACTAGAGAAATGCAAAGTACACAAATATATTCTCTCCCTCTCCCAAAGACCCAACGCCTGCTGCACATTCTTGGACAAGCATCAAGAAAAGTATAAAAAAGTGCTTTTCTTTTGTAACTGCTGATGTAAAGCTGAGTGCTAAATTCACCTGCAAAGTGAGAGCGGGGCTCAGAGAGTGATAGCTGTATAGACCAAACACCATGGGAATAAATGCTTACCTAAGCAAGTATGGACCCCAACATCTTAATGATAATGAATGTCTAAGAGCAGCAGTAAAGGAGCTGTCATATTCTGCTAACTCTCAATTGGAAACACTGTTCGGGTACTGCAGGTTCCTTTCTGTTTACTCACCAGAGGGGCTTTTTAACATCTGTGAACAGAAGGAGCCTTATATGAAAACTCTGGACAGGGACCAGGTGCAGTAGATTTATGAAAACAGAGGGAACATGTAGACTGTAAATTTGTAAAAACAACACAAACAAAAGAAAAAAAAACCCTGGGGATAATGCATAACACTTCTCTGCATTCCTGCATGAGTACGTTCTGCATATAGATCTCAATGGGACAAAAAAATCATACTTATATGTACACTGATATGGACTGGATAACGTGTTTGATGGACATGAAAATAATCGACCCACAGAGGCTGAATTCAAAGACACCCAGAAAATCAAATTGAAAAAAATAATGTGGCAGGATAGTCCATTTTACCAAATTTCATTGCAGAAACTCAAAATGATGCTACGTAGTTAGTATGGCCCCCACATGCTTGTATGCATGCCTGACAACTTCAGGGCATGCTCCTAATGAGACTACAAATGGTGCCCTGGATGGATCTTCTCCCAACAATGTCCCAGATGTGTTCTGTTGGATTTAGGTCAGGCGAGTGTGGGGGCAGTCAGTGGTATCAGTTCCATCATCCTCCAGGAACTGCCTGCATACTCGCCATATGAGTTTGGGCATTGTTGTGCACCAGGAGGAACCCAGGACCTGCAGCACCAGCGTAGGGTCTGATGGCAGTCAGGGTGCTGTTATCTAGCCTGTAGAGGTCTGTGCATCCCTCCATGGACATGCCTCCCCAGACCATCACTGACCCACCACCAAACCAGTGATGCTGAACGAAGTTCCAGGCAGCAAAAGGTTCTCCACAGCCTCTCCAGACCCTTTCAGGTTTGTCACATGTGCTCAGGTAACCCTGCTCTTAACTGCAATGAAGGTGACAGGAAGGACTGATTACTCCTCCTTGCAGTTTATCTATGAAGAGTCTGTTCTTAGACTCGCTCACATCCTCAACAATACGAGCTGTTACCGTCTGGCAAATGGTTTAGGATTCCTGCTTGCAGACTTAAAAGGTTCAAAAATTCTTTCATTCCTACTTGATTCAGATTGTTAAACAAAGCAGGCATGAAGTGGTTTGTCAATGTTTCTGATGTTCTGGTTCGATTGGACTGTTTACTTGCTGGAATGAATGTGGAAATGCACAAAATTTGTTTTCTTACTGAACAATATGTGATGTTTACATGATTTTTATTGTTTGTAGTGTATTTAATTGTGGAAGCAGATTGTTTAACGTATGTTGTCCAAGACAAATTTCCCTGTGCGGACAATAAAGTATACATCTAATCTATCTTATCTAATCTGTGAACAGCACAGGGCACCATAGACCTGCATGTTGTGCTATTCAATGGCAAATGCTGATCGGTGCTGGGCAGTGACCATAGCACCCACTAGAGAACATGGGGCCCTCAGGCCACCCTCATGAAGACTTTTTGTTTGTTTGGTCAGAGACATTCACACCAGTTCCATATGAATCACAGAGCTAATTGTCTCACAGGTTATCACTGTGCAAACATTACAAATGTAGTACACTTTATTGACAATAAACCCGTGGCGTTCCATCAGGACAAGCACGACAATCAGTCCCTGTCTAGCGGTATGGCTAACAATGGCTGCACATGCACATTGTGGCCAAACCTCTGGTCACTGATAGGAGACTGATCAGAGATGTGCTAAATAAGCTGCCACTGACTCTGCATTTACTGCTCTGAGATCAGTTATCATATGCACTTTTTGTGGAAACAGAGCTAGCATTAGCAAGTAAACAAGCACTCATTTATCATCGCAACATTTTTCTCTCAGTAACCACCTCGGCCAAGATGTGTGACGTAAGAAACTTTTACTTGTGTAACCTGTTTAATGAAACAGGTAATTTTATTTATATAGCTCCAAATCACAACAAACAGTTGCAGATTACCATCTCTAAGAAATCACTTGGTTGACCAAATCTACAAAGTCTAACCAGCTGTTTTACTTCTAACAGCACCTTCATTATTCATTCATTCTTAATCCTCCTTTAGAGACATAGTTATTCATGTCACATGCTCAAGCCTTCAGTTGTTTTTTTGTTTATTTTTTTGCAGCAGTAATACTGAGCCATGTAATACTGATGGGGAACATTTTTCTGCAGACAAAATATTATGAAAACACTTCACTACATGGAAAACAAAATTATTGGCAAATTCTACATGAAGTATCAACAGTATTTTACTGATACTTTTGCTAAAGTAATGGTTCTAAAAATGTTCTCCACCAATTGTCATTTTCAACTAATAGTAAAGAGATAACTATAGTGGTAATAAAATGTTACTATTCTGCAGCCAGGACGGAGTGCAGACAGATGATGTCCAGGAAGAGTTCTCACTGCACGGCACAGCATGAAACCATGCTGCTGCTCACTGATATCACAGCTCTTCTTAGCCTAGGTTTGACAGCTCTTTTCCATAACTTCATGGTATCATCTTTATCCCTCTGTAGTTACTACAGCTCTCCACATCACCCTTGTCCTTGAAAACTGGCACTAGTATACTCTCTCCATTCTTTAGACATCTTCTCACTCTCCAAGAACGTGTTAAAGACTCTGGTTAAAAGGTCCACTACCCTCTGTCTTAGACTTCCACAGCGCTGTCATCTGGACCAACTACATTTTCCCTCTTCACCCTCTTCATAGCCCTCACTTCCTCCTTACTAATCTTCTGCACTTCCTGTTTCACTATATTTACTTTATCTATCCTGTTCCTCAAAGTACTCAATCTTTGCAACACATTCTCTTAACTTAGTAAATTAGTACACTTTATCTTTAATCTCCCTAACCTGCTGTACAGCTAATCCAGCGCAATCTCTACAACTCAGTAGAAACCTTTTCCACTGATTTGCAAACTCTCTTTTTGCAAGTGCTGCTGTCTGCTTTCTTCATCTCCCTGATAATCCCACTTTTTCTTTTCCAACCTCTTTCTTTGAACACTATACTGATCATGAAGTCTCCTTGACTTATTTCATCTGTCCAGAGGACATGCTAAATACCTTCTTGGTACTCCCCTCACTATTTCAGCCATACCTCCTCAGTCATGTGGCAACTCTTCACTACCACCCAGAGCCTGTCTCAACTCCCTGAATTGTTCTTCTGTGATTTAATCCTTTGACCTGATATTATTCACTTCCTCTTCTTGATTTCCAAAGTCATCCTACAGACTACAATCTGATGCTGCCTAACTACACTCTCCCCTAGCACCTCCTTCAGATTGCACTGTTTTTTCTACAGAATTCCTCTTTCTCTCCTTACTGATATCCAACTTGTGGGATATATGCACTTGCAACATCCAACATCACATCTTCAACTTCCAGCTTAAACTCATAATCCTGTCCGACACACTTTTTACCTCCACAGCACTATTCACGTACTCTACCTTCAAGCTTTTACATCATTTTGTTTCCCGTCTGGTAGAACAGTTTAAATCCACCATCAGTGCTCCTGGCATCCTGGTTTCTCTATCATATCAGCCAGCTCTCTCCCTTTACCGCTCACAGTCCCTACATTTAAATTCCCTACGCTCACCTCCACACTCCTGCCTGTCCTCTCTCTCTCCCTCCAAAGACGCCTTCCTCCTCGCCTCCTCGTCCAACTTTGGCCAACAGTAGCACAGTTTCCAGCAGCACCCTGCTGGTCGACAACATTGGAGTGCCAGAAGAAAGCCAATCATTCTATTGGTCTTTGATAATCTTATCCAATGAAGAAGTTCATCTAAACTCCCAGCACTGACTTCTAACTTTCAACTTACTTTAAGAGCCAATGTTACAAATAACTACACTGTACAAATAGATTTGTTCAACATAGTTACAGTTAGCTGACTGTCTTGCTTAGTGATTGTGTGTGAATGCTGGTAGAATTAGTATTTTGGCTAATACTAACTTGCAAACTAGATGAAAAACAGAAGCAAGGGAATCCTGACAGCTGCTAACTTAACAAGGTGGGTATTATTAATAATAATGGTTAGTTTTTTTAGTTACAGGAAACTGAAACTGTAGGCAAAGTGGTGGGCTCCTTAATCACGCTGCATGCAACTTCTGTATGTGATCTTTGTGGATTTTACACTAACTATAGCAATTTAAATTTCCTAAACATATCCTATAATTTTCTCAAAAGTTCAGTTAATACCTTGGCTTTAGAAAGTGTTGTATTTTATGTGCCAGACTTTACAGGCTTACGTTTATTAAAAAAAAAAAAAATCATCTTGTTCGTAGGGAAACCTGCAGGGCCTCTGTAATTATGGTTACCTTCAGCAGTATGTCGGGCTCATTTGAGATTAACTGTGCCTTAACTGGAAAGAGGACAAGAGCAGACAGCAGCAGCAGGGGGCAGAGACAAAGAGCTGCAGCGAGTCAGTTTCCAGCAGCTTGCAGTTTGTACAGGAAGTCACAGAAACAATTACATCCTGTTAGATTTGATCACAATTTAATTAAACATTATCCAATGCTGTGATTTTTCCAGATGGCATTTGGTTTGTATGTAGTCTCCAACAATTTTATTTAAGACATGGTAATCTGTTAAATTGCTATACTGCCCTCTATGACATTCAAAGTTCAACCTCCACTTTTTATGAAATGTGATTTAAATGAATATTATGTCATTTTTTGTCTTCCACTGCGATAAGTAACCAAATACAGTAGAAAGAAAAGCATGACAGCTTTTAGTACTGATGTATCAGATGCTGTCGGGGCTGAAGCATCTGTACACACATTATTTTAAGAATCCTCATAGCCCACTTTCAGTGGTAAATGGACTGGTACTTGTATATCTCTGTTGAGCACTCAAAGTACTTCCTACTGCAAGTCTCATTCACCCAATCTCATTCAGATTCACACAACACTAATCTATGCCTAAGAACATTCTAACATTTGCACACACATTTGCACTACGATGGATAGATCGGGGGCAACTTGAGCTGTTAGAGTAGGGGAGAACCAAGCACTTCCCATTGCACAGCTGTTACATTCATTCAGACACTGGTGCACAGGTCAGAGGAATCAGCACCTTGGACAGCTCCAGCTGTCTAACTTTCTGTATGCCACATGGTGCATTACTGTATATATGCTGATGGAAGTAGGCCCCAGGTCCATGAATTATGCTGAAGTCAAACAGCAGGTTACTAAATGACAAGTAAAAGTCCTAGATTTAAAATACTAACAAGAACTGGTGCTGGGCACAACACACCATGCCCCTGACAGATGTTTTAGCTGATTTAAACGTCTGTTTCACAAACGTGTCACTTTCCAAACTTCACAGAGATAACACATAATTTTCCAAGGTTTAAAAACCTTATTTTTATTTTTTTGTAAAAGCTTAATTAACTTAACTCCCACCCCATGGATGGGACTGTGGCAGCACTGGACAGAACGCTTCCTTCCTGCTGCTGTCAGACTCTACAACCAGCACTGACCCACAGCAGACTGGTTACCTTTCTCACTCATTCACCTAAATTAAACAAGTGCAATAATTAATCACTTTACTTATGTATATAAAAATGTGGATTTTTTTTCTAATGTACATAAATGTGGATTTATCTGTTAGTAATGTACATAATTGTGGATTTCTTTACTAATGTATATAAATGTGTATAGTGTGTCGAGTTTCTTGTGGGAGAGCATCCCCATATTCTATTCTAAGATCTTATATACTTTTAGTCCAGTATTTGTGTTTTTTCTACTGTCTCGTTTGCTGTTGCAACACTGTAAATTTCCCACACTGTGGAACAAATAAAGGATTATCTTATCTTATCTTATGATGAGAAAACACGCTATTTGTTGGGTGGGCAAAAATAGGAGAACTGAGTGATTGGATTGATAGAGTCAAAAGTTATATGATATATTCACACCATTACACACCCATGGATAATAGTGATATGCTTCCTTTTTTTATTAAATCCAAATCCATAATATAGATCAGATCCAGATGGTATTCGGTTTGGCTCTAGTTCTTGGCCCTTTACAAGTTTACATTTGAGTTTGACTTTGGTGGCTTTTTGGCAGCATCTGCCTCGTCCATGACTACACAATATGCTAAAGACGCTACACTACACACTAACTATACACTCTGAGCTTAAATCTCTTGAATTTTGAAACTCACCATCAATAACACTGTCTCTCTTTCACCTCATCCCTTTCTGCTAGCGAATATCTTGTTTTTGCAGTTTCTTGCAGTTGCTGCATCCTGCTGCTACAGTATGTCATCTGAAATCGATGTCATGTGGACACACCAGCCACATTTGTCGACTCCAGAGGGCCAATTATGAGGTAATCTAAGGGTCACTAGTGATTTTTTGTGCAAATTCAGTATGAATCAGACTGGTAGCTTTGCTAAACATACCAAAAACAATATGCCATTCCCTCTCCTGCAGCGACTTTGAGACCACCACCACTGATTTAATCTAACACTGCAATGTAACTGAAAGCATGGCTGGGCAATATGGACCAAAAAGAATATCTTGATATTTTTTAGCTGAATGGCGATATCTGATATATATCTTGATATTTTTTCTTCCCAAAATGTATAAACAAAAAGGCACTTTAGAGTCAAAGACCCACTTCTGCTATTAAGGTCACGTGACTTACAGTACAAACCAACTTCTGCTATGGAGTTAAGGTATGGTGGCGCCCTCTTGCAAACATCCAGGTACTCTTGGGGGTCCGGGTGATGCCAAAGCGTACAAAAGGGTGCAGTATGAAGGCATGGCGACAGCGGAGAATTTCAGGTTTCCAAAACTCTTTAAAAGTCACCAAAGTCAAAGGAAAAAGGCGCTAAATTTGTCGCTAGTTATTTTTTGGGAAAAAAAAATTCACCAGGAGGGTCTGACAAGCCGCTAAATTTAGCGACAAAGTCACTAAGTTGGCAGCACCGCCATGCTGACACTTCCTGCATGATTTACAGGTGAATCGGTGAGGGAGTGAGGCGGGGCAGTGTGAAGCTGTGCAGAGACAAACTGGGCGAAGAGAAAGGTGAACTGGTGGACATACAAGTATGATTGTAACGCGACAGACTATATCCATAAACAATATTGGTTCATCATATATCGCATACGAAAAAATAACAATATTTCTTAAAAACTTGATACAACTCCCAGCCCTAACTGAAAAGTATGCTACGCATTAAGTCTTTCATATAAAATTACAATACTGTAATTAATGCACAAAACAAGACTGAATCACAGCATAAACTAAATGGTACAACATGTGAGAACATGTGGGTGGAGTCACCAAGAAATCAATAATGGACATGTGCAGT
>VUQJ01045031.1:21590-31776 GCA_015108635.1 Andinoacara biseriatus | reverse complement strand
CCAGAAAGCAGTTGGTGAGTGCAAATAAGTTGACATCTTCACTGCCAACTAAAGCTGATCGGGCAACCTGCTAGCAACCTAAGCGATCATGAGGAGGCTTTCGGTGCAGCACCCTCTCAGTGACCAACTTCACCCAGTGACAGCCAGTAATCTACAACCACCACTTGCCAGCTGGTTGAGGAATATACATTTTTCCCTGGCAACATGTGGTTTCCAGGCCGTAGCTCCAGACTCAATGATAGCTTAATAAAGTTGAGTCATACTAAGCTGATCTTTGCTGTTATACATTTATTTATTCATTATAATTATATTTATTGACAAGTTGGTAAGAGTCAAGAAAAAAACTCCAACAATGTTGAGTTAAAGTAATAAAAAAAAAAGTCATTATTTTTAAGTTATATTAACTTAACCCTAACTTAGGGGAATAATAAAAAAAAATTGTATCAACTAAAAATATTTAAGTTCTCTGGGTACATGCAGAAAACACTTCACTTTTAAGCTCACTGAAATGTATCTAATGTGTGTGTGTGTGTGTGTGTGTGTGTGGCGTAACCTAATCACTGATAACTGAATGTAGTTGCAGCAACATTCATCATTCATCGGCCATATAGAGACAGTGAAGTCTTTGATTAATGTAATTAATAAATCCATTAATTTGTAAGGTGAGCAATGGCATTTTTATTGTTTATTCATTTTAGCTCATAAATATCATCATTTTTTCTATTAATGGGTCCCTGATGTCCAAAATCACAAGTGTAAGTTTTGTTTGTCTCGGTCGCTTCAGTTCCTGCATTCTTGAGAATTTTTATATTCCACTTTGTAATTCCTGTTTTAGTTTATGCTTCAGATTTTCTATATTTATCCAAAGGAAAACAAAACAAAACAAAAAAAAGCTCAGGCACCATATGACAGGCCATTATATACTGGAGTGTAACATCCAAACAAACAAATATGTTTCATTTCATTTCTATTGAGGTAGAACAGAGAAACGCACTCATCCGAAAGCTGGAACAAAAGAATATCTTTATTTCCTGCTGGTCAATGTGTGTTTATGTTTAGATAATGTATATATGCATGAGTCTGTGTGCATAAATACAACCACAGGAGCACGCAGGAATGTGAGTAAATCTCCATTTTACCATGATTAAATTCCATTTGCAACTTTGAAGGTAGACTCTGAATATGGGAAGTGTGTGTGAAGGGCGGGGGGCAGTTGGGGTGGGGTGGGGTGATAATTTATTTATGTTTTGAGACTAAATCTGGGTCACTGGAACCTCGTCGTCGTCCTCCTCCTCCTCCCTGAATCCCTCTGTTCCCTGAGCAGGAGGGAGGTGCTGTTAACTAACCACAGATAACAACAACAACGCTGCACTCTTGTAATTTATTTCAATTACTGGCAGGTCCAAAGAGGATGGTGCTCCTTTCTCTGCCATAAAGAGAGGGGGGATACACCCCACTCCCACTGAGAGGAGTGCTGGTCAGATTAGAAAGTAAACAACACAAAGAGTCAGGCGACCAAACATCTGAACAAACTTTGCTGATAAATTTGTCGTCACAGTTGGCATTTACACAGCGGACTGAAGTAGTAATATGGGACTCTTTTGTTGGCTGTATTGTTCTTTTAACCGTCCTCCATCCTTTGCCATCGTTCCCTCCTTTTATTCTTGGGTGTTTTGTAGGTGCAGCTCATTTCATCACCAAGAAAGAGACAATACTGGGTCATTGCATGAAAAAATGAACAGTAACTTTTGCATATTTATGCTCTGTTAAAACTACAACCGCATCAATTTTACATCCACTCCAAGCGTCGCAGTCGAAAGCCAGAATCGTGCTTCGATGACCAAGTTTGATTGTCAGAATTATGGGATGTTAGGATAGACTGCACCAACTTAGCATCTGTAATGTAGAGCGACATGTTTCATCTGTTTACTGATAATTTACTGGCAAAATCTTCAAAAAGTGCATTCTGGGTAAAGTCCAGGTGCATCTTCTGGCCAGATTTGACTGATTGTAAAACTAATTAGAAACGCTGCATCTCACTTGGGTTCTTACAGGTTTTAGCAGACAGCATCACATGGTCACCATCCACTGGCTCCTACTATGTTCTAGAAGAGCTGTGAGGATTTAACAGATCACTATATAAAGCTCCAGAGCAGGAATGTTCACCTTTAATGAGCCAGACTGAAGACTGAGATCCTCAGGTGGGTCTAAAAGTTGTGTTACGGCCGCGTGCCGTGTTGTTTTTGTGCGCGTGGGATCGCAGTCTCTCTCACACTCTCGCTACCTGGCACGGGCTAAACCAGCTGTTTCCGCTTCTGATTAAGGTGTTGCCTGCGTGTGTGTGGCCAGTTTAGCTGTGCTGTGTGCTTTCTCCAGTCACTCGTGTGTTGCTCCCGCACCCCCTAAACTAGTGGGTCGGAACAGTTGCTTCTCGGGACCCTCGACTTTGGAATTGCCTCTGAGGAGAAAAGCCTGGCAGAATTCCTGTCTTCTTGTGAAGGATCTGCTTCTGTGTGATGTTGTCTGTCTCTCTCTTGTTGTCCTTCCATGTTGTAACTGCTTGTGTGTCTTTTTAATTCTTTGTTGCATTTTCGTCTGTTAAAAATGTTCACAATGTGTTTTTTATCGTCATGTGCAATTTGTTCCTCTTTCTTAACCCATCTTTAACTTTATCCTAATTTATTTCCTTTATGTGTGATTTTCTGTTTGAATTTCTGCCTTTGCTCGTACAGTACTGTGCAAAAGTCTCGAGCTACCCGTAATTTCTTTATATTTTGCTTCCATACCTCCAGACTTTCTTGTCATTGTTAAAGAACAGACAACGTAGCAAAGATCCAATTTTATATTGTATCTTCAGGCACTTTGTCACTAGCAGCCTGTCACAGAAAGACATTGTTTGTTCCAATTTCCTTAGCTGAATCTATAAAATATGCCAGATTTCCCACAGTTTGACAGGAATAAAATAGTATTTTTGAAACAACACAGTGATTCCCGAACAGCTATTAGCAGAAAACCTGGAAAAAACTAAACTGAGGAGACAATATGCACAGAGGAGGTCAGGAGAGAGGTACAGCAGTGAGTGTCTGCAGCCATCTCTAAAACACGGTGGAGGCTCTGTGATGGTTTGGAGCTGCATTTCAATCAGTGGTGTTGGAGATCTTGTTAAAATTGATGGAATTATGAACACAGAAAAGTACCATCAGATTTTGATCCACCATGAAATACCATCTGGAAAGCATCTGATTGGCATCAGCTTCATTCTTCAGCATGACAATGATCCCAAACACACTGCCAATGCAGTAAAATCTACCTGGATAGAACTGGAACACTATCAGTCATGGATCGGCCTCCCCAGAGCCCGGACCTCAACATTATTGAAGCAGTGTGGGATCATCCTGACAGAGAACAGAACAAAAGGCAGAAACATCCAAAGAAGAGCTTTGAATGAACTTCAAGAAGCCTGGAGAACTATTCCTGAAGACTGCTTAAAGAAATGAGAAGAAAGCTGCTCAGAGAGTTCAGACTGAAGAATAAAGGTGGTCACACCAAATACTGACTTTCAATAGGATTCAATAAATCGCTGCACCTCTTTCCATTTCCTGCAACAAATAAATAAATGAGGGGTGGACAGTACCGCAGGCTCTTTGTCATCTCATGGATTGAACATAAGACCAATGAGTATGTCAGAGGTCACCACCTCAGCAGGACTCCAAGAACACCTGCTCTCAATGGTGAAAAGATGGAAGCTTTGGTGGTTTGGGCATGTTGCAATGGCTGCTTGTCCAAAACAATCCTCCAGGGAACAGTCGAAGGAGGAAGAGGACGAGGCCGACCACAGAAGCGCTGGACAGATGATGTCAAGGTTGGGACGGGTCAGGGTATGAACAGCCTGCTGTGTGAAGTCATGGACAGAGCAAAGTGGAGGAAGACAGTAACGACAGCATCTGCCACGACATAAGGCAGATATGCCTCCCTACGGTTATGGTTATGGAATGAATGAATGATGGGCAGTAGTATCCGTTTACTTCATAAAGTCTGTTTTCAAAAAGTGCTCTCTAAATAAAGTTATTATTAAAGTTACTGCAATACAGCCTATTCCTCACAGTCAAGGCTCATCCTCATGTGCCCCCACAGATAACAGTGAGGGTTTCAAACCCGTCATGTCGTTACATGTGTGGGTGAGTATTTGAATGAGCCTGTGGAAAACTTTTTAATCGACTGGATGCAATCATCAAAAAGAATGGGGGGAAAAAAAAAGGTCTTTGGTTACATTTGGATTGATCTTATTGAGTCTTCTGTGTGTTTGCTTCTTTGGGGCTGCAGTGAGAGTGTAGCTGAAGGTGTTTAGGTAAAACCCTCCCAGCGGGTTAAGTCTCACCTTCCTGTTATCAAAGCTGGGAGGTCGATATTTGCAGGTATTTTTGCAGCTGCATTTAATAATCGCATGCTTGCGTTTGTTTTCTCTTTCAGGATAAGGAGGATGTATTAAAGCCCCTCAGACAGAAACTACAAGCTCAGCTTGTGCAGGATGTTGTAGTACACAGATCACACGCTGTGACGGTAAAGATACCGTGACTCTGGTTAATTTCAAAGGAAAATTTCCCAACGAAGGCTTTTTTTATAAACCTGCTGGAGCTGTCACTCAAATTAGGTGCTGTTGGGAGAGAGAGAAAAAAAAAAAGCCTCAATATCCAGCGAGTTCACAAATAATTTTGCAGTCATTAGTTTGCAATTATAGCACAACTATCTGCCAGCTTTGCAATTATCACTGTGAATATGCAAATTCAGACTGATTTCATGGCCCGATTTAAGGAAAACAATACAGCAAAGAATCATCATGTGTGTCAAGTTGGGAAGCGAAAGGCGAAAAAGGAGGGGAGAAAAGAGCAAAAGTGATGCTTTTAAAATGAAAAGAGGTCTCGGTATGAAGAAAGAAGTTAATCAACAAAGTGTTAATTGAACACAAGTTCCATAATTGTTGTATTACAAGCACAAACAGCACTTTTCTTAAATATTGTTAATGCGTTTTTTTTTGTTGCACCTATTAGAGATTCTTGTCTCCAAGTTAATTTCATTATGCTAATCAGGCCCTCATCCGTACAGAACCTCCACTTTGATCCGTGTTAGTTGTCTTGATCTTCAAAGACAACGTCACCACTTACTTTAAATGAATTTTACATTTTTTTTTTTAAAGGAATCTTATGGAAATGAGAAAAGGAGAGGGGTGGTGGTGGTGGTGGTGGTGGTGGGGTTCGGAGGAGTAATTAATTTTTTATGATGTGTCTCGGTGTTTTCGACATGGAGAGAGTCAACGGCACGGGCTGCATTTCATTCCACTGTTTTAACAGGAGGAAATGTGAAGGCGGGGAGCGGTGGGGAGAGAGGAAATGGTTTCAGATGTGAAGATTAAAGAAGCTGTGAATTCAAGACTTAATTTGGACTGATAAACTTTACTGTTTAATATGCTCTTTTGTGCTCCCAGCATGAAAAAAAAGAAACTTTTCTCCCCCCCCACACACACACACTTTTCATTTCCTCTCTCTCACACCCCCCACTGCTCCCAGTCTTCCCATCTTAACTTTCTCTCATGGTGAGCGTTTCCTGTTCAATCCTGGCCCCTATTTTTTTATTTTTTTTTTTTTGACATTGCCATGAGGAAGCGGCCTTTTTCAGGAAGAGGGGCTGGGGCAGACGGCGCAAACCACCCGCGAACATGCCTGCATTATTAAAACCGGACAGCACAGTGAATCAAAGGCCTGGAATTTGTATTAAAGACCTGGCCTTAGGCAGTACGACTGATCAAAAATATTTTTTCCAAAAAGGGAGCGATAGGAGGGCTCCTGTCGATTTGTTTGTTTATTACCCCTGTAACGCTCCCGAGCCGGGAGTTACTCTCGGAAAAAGTCCTGAAGTCTTGAAATCAGTCATATTGGCTGAAAGGCGGGTAACATGCCACAGATTCAGAAAAAATCAAGAAGTTCTCTTTTCTTACACAAAAACACAAGCATTTACTCATCAGATTGACAAATAAACAACTCACTTGTATTTAGATGGCACCAAAGTGCAACAAGAATCATCTTTAAGATTAAAAACCCTACAGCATTGTCAGAGGAAACCCAACAATCTGACAGTCTCCTGTGAGAAAGCCAAAGTGGGAAAAGTTGTTTCAGGGAAAATATTAGGGCAGAAATTAATGCTTTTCTGTTAAAATGGTACATGTTCATGCTACAAATCAACAAGGAGGTCAGTGTCTGTACAAGTAATCCAAATTAGCTGCAAGTTCTGGTTTTTTCCTTTCCTTTTTTTTCTTCCTCTTTATCCGATTCAGGGTCGCCAGGTGGGAGAGAAACAGACAACAGTTCACACCTATGGAAAGTTTAGATTCAGCGGTTAACCTAACCCCACTAACCGCATGTCTTTGGACTGTGGGAGGAAACCGGAGTACCCGGAGAAAACCCACGGAAACAGGAGGAGAACATGCAAACGCCACACAGAAAGGTGGATTTGAACCCAGGATCTTCTTGCTGTGAGGCAACAGTGCTGCCCACAGCCACGTGGTCATCTCTGGTACAGAAGCCCCGCCCACCTACTGTTCAAACTTTGTTTGTGAGGGACAGCCAATCAGAAGAAAGCTGACTTAAAAGGGGAGGAGCTGAAACATGCAATATCCTGTAATTAGATGGAGAATAGAATTTCCTTGCATGCATTTTACATTAGGAAAGGATCAATTTGAACCCCAAACTTTATAGTTTGTTTCAAGTCCAAAAGCAGTTTTAGTGCTCAGGAATCTAATAGTTTGAGTATTTATAGTTAAACCAGAAAGATGCTGAAAATAGAAAATGACTTAAAGTCTAATTTAAAAATAGACTGGGACACTCTCTCCCTGGCTCTCTGATTTTTAAATACCACCATGAGATTATTAGGCTATTATTATTAAGATGATGGTGATGATGATTTTTGTACAACTGTACATGCTAACCACACAACCTCAGACCATATTATGCAAAATAAAACATAAAAAAAAATCACAAAATGCAAACATTACTCAAGTTAGCACGAGGCCCCTACAAGATATCAGACCATCTGCAATGCACGAGGTTAATAGTATAAATAAAAGAAAGAGTATCGGCTGCATGCGGGGCAAATCAATCTGCATTAAAATTCTGTCTTACAGATACCCAAGTTGTCAAGTATGGATATGATTTATGAAGATTTAAAACTATTTTCCTAAAAAAAAAAAAATTATCAAACAGCAAAATACTGTTGAAGAAAATACAAACATTTAAAAAAATATATCAAATACATTTAAAATTAATTAACATGCTCTGGGTGAGTTTATATGCCACATTATACAAATTTATAAAAATATAAATTATATTATTATGAATCAAAAAAAAAATACTATTTATTAATTTACATTTAGGTCCACAAGTTTTGAGACAAAGATACTTTGTTTTTTTTTTTTACATTTCGCCTCAAGTGCAGACTGTCAGCTTTAATTCAACAGGTTTAACTACTCGACTGCATCACCTGCTCAGGAATTACAGCCACTGTTTTCAGCAAGGGCAGCACAAGGTTACAAAAAATGTGTCAGGGTCCAAAAACTTATAGGCTTAAATGTCTATTGATCTTATCGTTTTTTTAAATTACAGATATGAGGAATTTAGATGAAGTTTAAATGTTTTTTTTTTTTTTTAAATCACGTGGTTATTAAAAGATGTAACATTGAAGTATTATTATCACTTTTTCCATGAACCATTAGTTTTTGTCTGTATTTATAGCAACATGCTTTGTAAAATGTAAATATGTTCATCTTTGTGATTAATTTGTGTTCTTTTCATTTAATTCACCTCCTTGCTGCCAGTGTTTACTTTTAGGGGCATTTTATTTTTGTCTTTGCTGTAATTTGGGAAAGATCTGTCCATGTTGCATAAAATGCATTGAAATTGGTAAATAATGGAAAATATGACCTGAAGTTTGCCTCTGAGTTTAAAGCAGCTTTGCAAATCTGACTCTGAAGAACCTGGGTGGACACTGTGCTACATGTTGCTAAAGTATTACTTACACAGGTTAACGTAGAACAAGTTTTTGTTATTATTGTTTGGTTGGAGGTCTTTGTGGGGTTTTATAGAGCTTAAATATGGATAGTCAAGGCCTTGTAATAAGCAGAGTTTAATGTAAAGCAGAAACTACATGCCTTTCTATCCTCTAGATAAAAAAAAAAATTCTTGAATAAGAAACAAAATAAAAATGCTCTGCAGTTGTCATTCTGCACATGCAGCAGCAGAATGCCAAACATTTTAAAACCTTTAGGGCCATAAAGACTGAACAGACTGACTTTCCTCTGTCCTTGCTGGATAATATCACATAGGTGAACACGGCAGATTGTGCTTACTTACTAAATCCGGCATTAGAAACATTTTCTGAAAAAAAAAAAAAAAAGCCTCTTACACACCAAACATCAAATCCGTCCTGTCCTGTCTGAGTGCTCGGGCGCGCTGCCAGATCTACTCAGGTAATGCAGGCTGGAAGCTGACTGCACAAATCTACCACCGGCTGTGCCTGGGACACCGCAGCTATAATTTCCCATCATCTATCATTTCAGAAACATACTGTGGCATGTGAAGTAATTAATTAGGAAGACAAATACAGGCAGAGAGGGAGGTTTTATGTCGATGGGAGTCGCGCTTTGATGGATTGGATGGCAGGTTTCTGGGGTTGAAATGGAACGTTGGGCTTAAACGTGTTGATACCGGCGTAGGGATAAGCTCTACCTCTAATTCCGCTGGTCACTGCGGACAGACTCCCTGCATCGCTTTTTCTCAGTCTCTCTACAGCCTACGCAGCTAATGTGCTTTTGTCATGTTGCAGGAAAATCTCATGTTGAAGTTTTAACCTCGGTAAGTCCACCAGGTCACCATGTGACTTGTTTAGGATTAAAACTACCCCCTTACATGGAATTTTCACCTACAGAAATGGAAATCTAACTGTAGGTCAAATATTTATGTGTCGTTCACTATCTAAATTTTTTTTTAAAAAAGGTTCACAATTACAGTGGATGATAAATATAAAACTGAGGCATGGTTATCATCCATCCATCCATCTTCTGCAGGTTATCCACATCGAGATCTCAGAGGCAGCCATGTGAGCAGATGCCCAGACCTCTCCTCCAGCTCTGCTGAGGGTACGCCAAGGTGTCACCAAGCCAGATGAGACATAATCTCTCCAGAGTGTCCTGGGCCCGACCCTGTGTCTTCTCCTAGCTGGACGTGCCTGAATCACCTCACTTAGGAGGCATCCTAGTCAGGGAACCAACTGAGAACCACTTTCAGAAACTGGAGATTGGTTCAACAAGGCTTCCACCTCTGACTGCCTCATTGCTTCAGACCCCTACGGGCCCAAGTGGCTCTTTCAGCTCAGTCAAGCGTTAAGGCTCACCTAGCTCCAAGGAGAGGCCCTGGTAACCCTTTTCCAGGTGAGGTTGCACAGTCTGCTGGGCTCTTCTTTATACAGGTCACATCTTGTTCCTCACCCAGGACCACTTGGTCTTAGGAGACCCTACCAGCGGTACCAGCGGCACACAACATACATGTAGCTCCTGGGATCTCTCTCCACCCGGATAAGGTGGCGATTCCTGGAGGGGAATCATTTATCAAACATTTACTTCTGTTTTGTGTTTCTTTTTGCTTCATTATTTCCTTTGGTCTTTGTTTTGGTTGACATCTAATTATAAAAGTGTTTACATTTGGAATAAAAGGATAGCTGTGATAAGCTTCACCTTTTTGATTACCCGTTTCTGTTCCTGCAGGCATCTGAGGGGGGAACGAGTTAGACACTAACTTCGTTTCAAATATGAAGAAAAGTGTTAAACAGGAGAAAACAATACAATAAAAAGGTATTATCTTAGGTACACTTGAAATAGGCAGTGGAACTCCATAATTAGTGTTTAGTATGTCTGTCAGCACACATGCAATTAGTACAAAACAGTGAAGTTATTATCATGCAAAATCCTTGAAACAAATTAAATTGTGTAGCAAGGAAATGTAATTATCTCTTGCACTTGGCACACTTTTCATTTGTTCTCAGGAAAACATGCCTGCAAGCCTCCATATGAAACTACGCCTTGTGATGTTGTCTATTTTTTGCAGTGTGCTGCACCTTGCAGACTGCCAACAGGTGCCTCCTG
>VUQJ01045025.1:7455-24836 GCA_015108635.1 Andinoacara biseriatus | reverse complement strand
ATTTACTGAGCTCTGTAACAGCTCCTGAGGAGGAACTGCAGCAGTACTGTGCAGAAAGCTCCAGTTACCCCATGTCTTATTTTGGGGAATGATGGGAAATTGGTGCAGCGATTTATTGAAGCTCAGAATCCCAGTTTTCTGTGAAAAATGTAAATGAGAACAGAATGAACTGCAAACATAAAGCCAGCGACTCCAGCACGGTGGAGGGTCTGGGTGCTGAACTGGCCTGCCTGCAGTCCAAACCTTTCTCCAGCTGAGAACAAATGAGTTTATGAGGTTTGCAGATCACTGCTTGTATTTATATTTTTCACAGCATACCAACTCATTTTGGAGCTGCGGTTGTACATGGAAATACTAATATTTGGTATGACCGCCTTCATTCTTGGTCACAGGTTGAATTCTCTGGAGAAGCTTTCCATGATCTTCAGGAAATTCTGCAGGGTTCTTGAAGGACACACAGACTTCTCCAGACCTTCTCTGTACTTGCAATTTAAACCGAAACCGACAGATTTGGATTCATCACTCCAGGGTGGATGCTGGGGTGGTGTTTGTTTACTCCAGCTGTGAAGTTTGCCTCATTTGCAGTCCATTCAAACATTGGTGTAGTCGGTGAGTTTTGGACCTGCAGGGTCTGAATGAGCAAACAGCAGAAACTTCCTCAGTGGCTTTATTAAGCAGTAACAGCAGTAATGAAAGTGTCATCAGTCTGATTTCACACGTTATCGAACATTGAGACGAGTTCTTCAGTCACACATTTAAGACAAAAACAGCTGAGCAGCAAACATCTGAAATCCCTTTCTGAACACCAAACACACTGAACCTGGTAAACACGGAAATATGGGGAGGTTATTAAACTGATGCTTTTTCAGCGTCTAATGTAACATTTTTAACTGCAGTCGATGAAGTTCATCACTGCTTTATATGCTGCTGGGCGGAAGATAAAATGGTTGCACTTTGTGTAACACTTTGGTAATAACATGGAAATAAAGACCCACGTAGTACTATTTAATTGAAAGTAGTAATACAAAGTAACAGCTTGGTATTGATGTTTGTGCTGCAGCGTCGAGGACATTTACATGTAGCACACAGACGTGTTTTTCTGGCCTTCAGCTGCAGGAAATATGAAGCAGGCAGACGGACGGTTATTACAAACGACCACAATTATTTTCAGCTAACAAGCATCAAACATATTTACGTAGTTACCTTCAAACAGTGGAGAGGTTTTAGGATTAGTTTCATCATAATTTAGTCATAGAGTCCTAGTCTGTGAAAACATATGTTGCCTTATTATTAGAACATAAAAATCACTATATTAAAACATTTAATACCAAATACTAATCAAATTTACCTTCACAGGTATCACCTGGTTAAAATATTACTGTTACTAACTGGTTTCCCCTCATTTTTACATTTGTTTCCATATAAATGTCATTCTAATAAAACTGTTACTGCCTCTGTAATTACACAGTTATTAAATGTTTTGTTACTCTTTTTATTTCCACATTATTACCAAGCTGTAATATAAAATGCTATCAAGTCGACTCCTGTAACTCGACTCGAGCCATCACCTGGAGTTTGGTCTGAAAGCACCATCAGAACTTTCAGATCCACCTTTAATCCTGGAGGTCCAAGCCACCGCAGTGGATGGTGCTCATCTGTGATTCCTATTTTCCAGCGGGGTGTGACGTGTCGGCACAGGCGGGAAAACATCTGGAAATATTCCCCGTGTGCTCTTTGAAGCTTAGTGGAAATAATGAAATTTTCCATCTTGAGAAGGTCCTTCACGATTTTCACAGTAAATTAAAAAGGTGGGGGTCTGAATAACTGAGCCCAGCAGGGGGCGCTAGCTGTAACAAACTCCTGAAGTAAAGCTGCATGAAGTAAATGAGGACAAAGCTCAGATCTGGATCTGAATGAGGGTTAAGACATGATTATTTAAATAAAAATAGTTTAAGATTAAATAATGTGTGGAAACGTTAACAGCTGCAGTCGTTATCGAAACCTTGGTAACAGTTTTCCATCCACAGTAAGGTTACGTGGAGTATTGTGGGAACGTTAGTCTAAGAAGATGATGATCTCGGAGGTCTTCCTCCTGCTGTGATACAGAATATTCTGCAGTGTGTTATTACAGCTGATTTCTGTCCAAACTGCTCCTGCCTCAGCTCTTCGTTTTTTCACACTGGTGGCTGCACTCCTTCCTCCTCCTCCTCCTCCTCCACGCCTCCTCGGCTGAACTGTCGCCGGCTCAGTCTCTCTGGGTCATGTGACGCCATGTTGCTGAAGTCCCTGAAGATGTCCTGAAATGTCTCATCATCTCCTGAGGAAGTACACAACATTCAGAGGTTAAAGCAGGAGACATCAGGAGAGGGGGAGGTGCTGGTCCCGCCCCCTGCCTCCAAGGAGCCAATCAGCAGCTGAAACATGAGCCAATTATGCTCAGAGCATCAGAGCGAAGCTTCAGGTTTCAGAAGCTGATGTGAAACTGAGCATGCCCAGTAGAAGTTTAACTTGTGGTGAAAAATGTTAAAATCCATATTGGGCCAAAGTCCTGGTTCAAAGAACCAATCAGAGCTGTACTCTGAGCCTGTAGCAGCCTTTACATTTGATATTGTTATTTTATCCATGTTTAATACAAACATGGACCTAAATATGTTTGAGTTCAACTTCTTTACAGGTGAAACCAAACATGAGGAAAATGTTGACTAACCCACGGCGCCGAAGACTCCCTCTGAATCTCTCATCTCCTCGTTCATCCTGGCCATCCGAAGCCTGAAACACAAACCATCATAAGCTTTAAAAAGGTCTCAGAGCACTTCAACACTTTTATAAATATATCGCTGCGTTTCCACCCAAAGTACCCAGAAGTGTTTACTAGGAAACTAAAAGGTTCCTTCATTGGTCGTCTGTGTTTCCACAGGGCTCTGAAGGCCCGCGAAGACCAATCAAATTAGTCCGCTGATTTATGAGAATGTATGCGACTGGACTCCCGTCACACTGCCTAATTTTGGGGAACACAAGCTGCTGCTGACAAAACCTCGCTCTCTATATTCACTCGTCCCCCACGTTACCATCAGGCTGAAAAACGTTCCTGTGACTAAAACCTGCCGCCGGCGACTCACAGAGTGACGATGTCAGCGTGGGCCGTCTCCACGGCGATGGCCAGAGGGTCCTGACCTCTCTCATCCACTGCGTATTGATTGGCTCCTCTCTTCAGCAGCAGGCACACCTGTCTACAGTAGCCAATAAAATAATCAGCGGTTTTGATTTGAGCTCACACTTCAGGTGTGAACAGGTGTGTGTGTGATTACCCAGTGTGGCCAGCGGTGGCAGCAGCGTGCAGCGCCCCCTGTCCTCTCAGGTCTCTGTGGTTGACGTTTGCTCCATTCTGCAGCAGGAACTCACACGCTAACAGCGACCCCTGCAGGAAGAAACAACCACTGAAGCCACAGAGTGAAACTGCATTAAAAAGTAAAAACATTATTTTTTATTCTGTGTACATCCGACAGGCTCGAACACAGAGAAATAATGTTACTGATGGTAACAATGATAATACAGTGAAACCACCTGTCATATAAACTTTGGATCATACTAGTGCAGCTCTAGTGTTTCTGTTGGGGGTCAATAATGTTACTGATAATTAACCAATTAAACATTTTCTGTAATATTTAACTTTCCTAGCGCCTCCTCACCCCGATCGCCGCTCCAATCAGCGGTGTGCGTCCCTCCTCTTGGCCGATGCTCCCGTTGACCTCCGCCCCCTCGGCCAAAGCAGACGCCATGGCAACCAGCTCTCCCGCAAAAGACGCTTGATACAGACGTAACGTGGCCGCGTCCTTATGGCACTCTGAAACAGAAACGAGGGAAAACGTTTTTTTCTAAACACGTTAAAATTAAATTCCCAGTCGAGTGCTGAGCTGCTTCACGAGGACACGTCTGAGCAACAGGATGCTGCTGCATCCTGAACGCTCACAGAGAAAGTGAATGACTCTGCTGATGTCATCATGGCAGCCCATGAGACAGGAAGTGAACAGGTGGTTCTTGAAACAGAGATGGTGTGAAGACCCACTCAGGCTGGAAGATAGAAAGCAGTATCAGCATGATTATTGTAATCATACTGTAACAGTGACAGTGTTACGGCTGTATGATTACAGTGTAATTACAGTATAATTACAGTGTAATTACAGTATAATTACAGTACGATTACAGAGCAATTACAGTATGACCGGTAATGTGTCACAGAGTGCTGCAGTGTGAGTATCTGTCTGAACGTGCTGTGAAGAACTTTTTTTCGGCCCATTTTAAAAATAAAACCAGAGTAAATTCTGAGAGTTGGACTTACGAGCTCCGCTGCTCTGAACAAACTTCTTCTCCACATATTTCTCTTTGATCCACGCCTCCTTCTCCACTCTGAAAGGAAGAAAAACTGGACTTTATTCTGCTCTCTGCTTCCCAGCATCCAGTTCCGTGGGATCAGGTTTAGCTAACACGGGTTCACTTTAACGCACTCGTGTTCCTCAGCTAATGTTTACCGCGGGCTGTCGGCTCGGGGCTTGACTCGTCCCTCCTTCGAACATTGTGCCTCGTAGATCCTGTTCATCACATCGTTTCCCAGGACACACAGCAGCTGAGGAAAAGGATTAACATGTTGTGGATTAAGATTATCGATTATTAACTCTTCATTTGGTCTTTTAAACATCAAATACAAGCAGTGCTGTGAGAGCGGCCCGGTCTCACCCCAGCTTGTTAAACCTTCCTGCTATACTTTATGTTTTTGTTTCACTGGTGTAAAAAGGCCAACTCCAGTAGCTTTTACAGTAATCTTCTATAATCATTTATTGATGATATTCAGCAGCATCCTGATTTCACTGTCTGATCCGTTCACTTTATGATGCTGAAGCGTTACAGTTTGAGGGCAGTGAAGCGTGTGCCGCTTCTACCTTCAGCTGCTCGGCCTCCCAGGAGTCCAGAGTGAGAGATCGCACCTTCGACAGGTGGACGCCGAGGCTCCTGCAGACACAGAAAGAAAAAAGTTGCCCAACATGTTGCTTCAGGCGTTGCTGATTGTCTCTGGCTCGGAGATACGAAACAGTCAAACTGTAAATTATGAAGAAAACATCAGGGGTACTTTCTGTGGTTTCCAAACGCTGTGTGATGCATAAAGGTTTGACATACTGGATAAATAGTTTGAGCTGGTTTATTGGTGGCGACAGGCAGCGGATATATATCTGAATAAAACTCGTGCTGGTTACCGGTGTACGCCGGAGCACTCGATGCACATGGTGACTCCGAGGTTGATGGAGGCCCAGCGAGGCTCCTCCTCCCCGCAGTCACAGCACAGCTGGTTTCCAGGGCCCCTCAGGGCCACGCCCAACACCGCCGGCCTCTGGACAGGAGGGCCTGGAGCAGCATCCCCGCCGCACTGGAGCGGGGGCAGCGCCTTAGGCTGTACACAGAGAGGAACGACATGTTGGCCAAACGTAACAGGGGGTTAGCTGTAATATTTAACAGTGAGTCCATCTGCGGTCCTCATGGTGGACCTGCCTGCGTGAGCTGAGCGTCGGTCCTCTCTCTGTAGGCGAGGTCGATGCTGCCCTGCACAGCGCTCAGCCAGGCCTGCTTCAGCTGCTCCGAGTCGGCCTGCAGGGCACAACACCTGCAAACAAACACACCGTTTCACTTCACGTGACCCCACAGGGGTGAGGGCGTCCCGCTCACTTCCTGGGTGAGCGTGCAATGGTCTTACTTCTGGACGGAGAGCAGCTCGAAGCAGAAACGTCGGTCCACGTGATCCAAAGATTTGACTGCACACAGTCGCAGGTCCTCAAACAGAACCACGGCTTCCTCCTGCAGGTTTCAACACAACGTTTCATTTTCAGCAGCAAATACAGAGATCATCATCATCATCATCATCGTCATCATCATCGTCATCACTGCGGTTAGCTGCTACTGAGCGAGTTTGATCCAGCTTTGATCCAAGAGGTTCCACTTCCTACAGCTTTACAGGACAGACATGTTTGACGCGTGTTTCTGCCACTTTATCGTCAGTGACTTCAGTTTCAGCAGCAGCACGTCTGCACTCACAAACATGAAGCCAGTAAAGAACAGAAATCTCCGGGTTCAACTCAGCAGATAATAATTAATAACCCTGCTGTTAAATAAAGGAACGAGGAGATATTAGAACATGATTCAAAATTACTAACAAACTAAATTGAGGGACAGCACCAGAGACACAAAGAGTATTTTGGACTGTGAGTCGTGGAAAGCTGCTCCGAATAAAAACAGAGCAGGAAATGAACAGAACGGTCCCGTTTAAGGTGCCCAGTGATGTCAGAAAGTCCAGCGGCCGGATTAGAGACAGACTTTAACAGGAAGACTTTACTCAGACATCCAGAAGTATCTGCTGGCCAAAGCTGCTCTGAACTGGACTAAGACGTTATGAATTCTGGGTAAATTTAAATGAAATCGTTTCTGCTGCGTTGATGAACAGCTTCGCGTCCACATGCTAAACCAGCTGTGCACTAAACACACAAACAGGCAGAAGCACGTCTGCCTCTGATTTCATCACAACGATCCATTAAATTCAAACACTGAAGGCAGAAGCACGAGTTCACAGACTCACCGACGGGCGATCGCCTCCCTGTAATTTTGAGTGTCGGTGACACACGATCAGTGGAGCGTAGCTTGGCTGGATGAAGAGGTTCTATTTTTGAACTGATTTGGCATCAAATCAGAGATTCAAAAATGCAGATTTTTAAAAGTGGACCTTCTCTGCTTTTCCTTACTTGCTGTCATGTGTCTCCTGTTCTAATGATGGATGTTCATCATGAAAAAGGTTTTAATAATGAGGCCGCTGTGTGTACAGACTGCTCTCAACACTTTATCACAGCTGGAAATAATCAGAGCAGGTCCACATAAAACTGATTCCACATGCACTGAATTATTAAAACTGATCTTCTAATTTTTTGTCATTGGTTGAACATTATGATTAGAATTTTTGAAACTAAGGCAAAAACATTCTAATGATTGAATTTCAACACGAAGAGAAGGCCGGCTTTGCAGAAATCTCAGGGACACCTTTCACAGCAATCTGAAGTATCGGATCGTGATCTCAGCTGGAGTCGGCTCTACCTTCCTCACGGAGGAGGATAAAGCTGGGATGTGATTAGATGGAACAATTAATGAGATTAATAGGTGTCCAAAGATCACAGAATCTCTGATGAAGAGAAGATTCATCTTTGTGAACATCATCCAGATGTTGTTAATAAAAATTCTGTCTGGAATAATGAGTTCGACCTCCACAAAGAGAACTTCCAGCTGGATTACTGGGAACAAATTCAGACCTCAGTTTGTGAACTGAAGTGTTTCAGATGGTGAAGTTTGATTAGGCGATCATTGCTTTGACCGGGCGGTCTCACCTTGTGGGACTTCCTGTATATGAGCTGGTTGTCTCTGATGGTGAACCAGCATCTGAAACAGGTTTACACGTTAGAAGGATTCGCTCAGTAGGACGATCGCAAACTGCACAATGCTGCAGGTCTCTACCTCTTCCAAGTTTTGGATTTCCTCCTCGAGCGTTTGAACAGGTAACCCTGAATGATGTCATCACTGCCAGGACATGGGCTGACCATCGGCTCACCTGAAGCATCCTTAAAACACGCACGCACACACACACACACACACACACACACACACACGGACTGTCAGCCTGACCTCCGGCCACACCACATATGCATATTTTGACCTTTCTGAGTCGCGGTCTCTGCTGTGACAGGTGTGGTCTCGAGGGGTCCTTACCCTCTGCTGGACCAGCAGGTGTCTGTTTTCCAGCTCCTTCCTCTTGGCTGCACAGTCTGCAGAAAGCTGTGACAGCTGTGGAGCACACACACGCGCGCGCACACGCAGAGGTCGTTAGTCCACATTGAGACAGCAAAACAAACTGTGAACACAATCAAAGAGGTCAGAGGTCACGGACCTGCACTGCCATGGTTTTCATGGTGGGCTCCAGGTCTCTGAGCAGGTCAAAGCCCTGGTGGAAGAAGGTGAACTGAGCGTGGACGAAGGAGAACATCTGGGAAGAGAATCTCGAGTCAGCACTGTTGCACGTTCTCAGAGACGACCATATTAGGAATATCCCCTCTCTATGACATCACACAGACCCAAGAGTAGACTAAAACTAAGTGTTTAAAGAGTCTGAAGCATGAATTTTTTTACCTTACAGGGATTACTCATACACTCACTGACCTCGGCATTAGAAACTTTCTCATGTTTATCATGAACCACTGGAACAGGAGATATTTGACAGGAAGTGAGGAGAAACAGAATACGGTCATTTTATCTGCCACTGTTTTCACTCACAGAGTTTAAGATGTCGACCTTCTGCTGAGTCTTGAAGGTGTTGAGCTAAAAAAACAGAACATACAGGATAAAGTATCTGATATTCCCTTGTGTAAGTGAAATGTTAAATACACTCAGGCGTCACACCTGCAGACAGTAATCCAGTGCAAAGTGCTGGTAGCATTTGCGCGTAGCGAGTAGCAGGTGACTCGCCCGCTCGGCATCAGCGGCTTTGTGTCGAGACACCTGAGCATTCTTGGCCGCCGCCGTCTCCAGATCCTCGCCGATCCGAACAAACTCTCTTCTGGTCTCCGCCATCTGGGGCAGGAACCTTGGAGAAACAAACGTCACCAACATCACGGCCAGAGCAGCTTTGGGTGAGTGCAGAGCTGAACATCTTAATCCAGAAGATCCTTTCAGACTGAGAAGATCTACTGCAAGAAGAATCTCTAAACTGAGCCTTGGATTTCCTGACATACTGATCAGACCTCACAGACAGATGAGCCCCAGATGTGAGGCGTGCCTTACTGTGTGCAGAGGTTGGTGAGCTGCTGACCGATGGCTCTCTGCGTCTGATCAAACAACATCTGCAGGAGAAACACACGAATCGAACACCATCAATCTGTGCCGGAGCTCAGCAGACCAACAAACAGGAACACAGGCTGAGTGTGGACTCACGGTGTGGAAGCTGACCATCTCCTGCAGGCCCTGGTTGAACTGGTTCAGGCAGGTCTGAGAGGAAGGAAACAGGAAGTCAGACTGGAAAACATCCAAACAGAAAACTCTGGAAACGTTCCAACAACCACGAGGAACTGAGGAGCAGTGTTAAGTAATCAGCTAATGCAAGTGAGCTCGGCAGTGACACATCAATGAACGCAGAGGAATCGGAGCAGACCAGGCAGGTCCTGGAAGTTTAGCGTAAATTGGATGAAGGAACGCAGCGATTTCTTCAGCAGATGGATCGTGCAGCTGCTTACTGTGATCACGCCGTCCTTCGTCTGATTGGTGCACAGCTCAGCCAGGCCGCTCAGGAGCAGCTGATTGGCCGTGCTGTACGCTTGTCCCGCTTCCACCATCTTCCCACACAGCTTCATCACCTGATTGATCAGAGACAGGAAGTACAGAGCAATCAGCTTGCCAACTGACAGTTACACTTCAGCAGTACTAAGAGTACAGCAGAATTAACAGTATTAATAGCAGTAGTATTATTAATACTAGCATTAGTACTAGTACAGTGTTAGATATTATTTGCAAATTTGTATCTTGTCCAGTTCTCTCCAGCATAATTAGCAGAGTCGTAATATTTGTAATACAGTAGTATGAGTATTATCTGTAGTTATATTAGCAATAGTTGTAGCAGTAAAACACGTGTAGCAGTAGCAGTACTGGTAATACACATAGTAGCATTAAAAGTAGTATATAACACTTTTCTATTTAACATTTTCACTCACACACTCACACACACACACACACTCACACACACACTCCGCCGAACGCATGTAGTAACTGAGAATCTGCCACTGAGTGGAGCAGTGAAGGATTGAACCAGCAACTTTCCCATTACCTGCTCTAACCCCTGAGCAAAGCCACCCCGGCACAGGTTGCAGTAATAATAGCACCAGTATAGTATACATATGAGTAGCAGCATCACTTGCACTACAGCTTGTACCTTGTCCAGTTGTGTCTCCAGCTGTGAAACATCTGCTTCAAACTGATCCAGAGTCAGTCTGAACAAAGTAAATAAAGCATCGTCAGCACTGCAGCACATTCGCAATTTGAAGCTTGTGTGCGCGCGTGTGCCTACCTGAACTCAGGTGAGTCTTTGACGCAATCCTCAAAGTCCAGAAGGGAGTCCATGACGTCACACAGCAGTCCCTGCGTCCCTGTTAGTGAGCGCGAGTGTAAATAAGGTTACCTGCAGCTCTGCATCCTGCCTTTAGCCGCTAGCTCCGCTCTGATGATTCATTTTTAAACACGCGCACGGACTACTCCTTCCACGCGCCTGGACTGCAGCCTCACAGCGGGCGGGTCTTTCGCGCGCAGTGCACGCGCCCCCGTCGGCCGTCCATGTGGGCCGGGCTGGGATCAGAAAGGTAACCCGGGTTAGGCGCCGTTCTCGGACTAACGGCTGTCTCTCTGCGGGCTCTATTGTCGCACTTGTTGCTATCCGACAGCTTCCGCCGAATATCCGCTTTGTTTGGCTCGGAGCCAGCCGGCAGAGCCACAGCGATCCCTGCGGCCCGGTGCGGAACTACACCGACCGAGGCCGTTATTTTTCAGGTCAAGAATTCAGGGATTCTTTATTGTCATCACATTTGCATGCAGTGGAACAAATTCTGTTGGCCATCCAATAGTTATGACATTCAAGTAATTTAAAGGATGAATATAAATGCTAGTTACAAAATTATAAAGAAATTATATAACTTTATAAAAACACAATATATACACCTGTGTGTGTGTACACACAAACTTACACATAATATGTACTATTGAATAGTAATGAATACTAAAAATAAATATGGAATTAACAGTTTAGGATGTGGAATGATGGTAGAGACCTGTGGTGCCACAGCAGTGACTTGTGCTTGTGCACCAGCAGCATGAATGTATGCAGAGTTGTGCAAGAACAGTGCAGCTACACGTTCTACAGTCTTCCAGCTTCAGGGAACTGTTCCTCGGTCTGGTGGTCCTGCTGTTGATGCTCCTCAGCCTCCTGCCTGAGGGGAGGGGTCCTTCAGGATGCAGGTGGTCCTTTTCCTGCATCTGGAGGTGTAAATGTCCGTGGTGGTGGAAAATCGTACTCCAACAGTCCTCTGTGCAGCCTTCACCACCCTCTGCAGAGCACCTCCACCTCCTGCCTGTAGCTAGTCTCGTCATTGTTAGCGATGCATCCGACCTCTGCTGTGTCATCTGTAAACTTCACAATATGACAGCCTGGGTGTTTTGCTGAGCAGCCATATCTGAGCAGGGTGAACAGGAGGGGGCTCAGCACACAGCCCTGGGGGCAGCCAGTGCTGAGGATGATGGGAGAGGAGACGTCGTCGATCCTCACAGATTGCAGCCTGTTTGTCAGGAGGTCCAGGACCCAGTTAGTTGTAATTAATCCTAAATGTTTATTTTTTCATTAATTTTGCTTTTGTTCTGACTATATTAACACTCAGCATGTAGGAAACCAGCACGCACTACTTTCTCATGTAGCCTCCTGAGATCCTGCGTCCACATCTGGGGACGTTACATTTTGGCTTTGCTGCACCTTATACTTAAATGTGCTCAACAGTATTTCATACTTTGTTAAGTCATGTTGTTTTTGTTGTGTTATGCTATAAAATAATCCCACTGCCCACATCTGAGGACATCTTTTTTTCTCACAAAAGTATGTAACAACCATGTAAGAAAATAAAACTTCCTGTTCAAAGAGGAAGCTTAGTTTATATACATATTGTATCAGGTCCATCTAATCACAAATATCTAGGAGAAATTGAAAATGCATCACAAACAGGAGCTCAGGTTAATTATAATACACCAAATATTTCAGTTTTTGTGTTTTTACGTGTACAGTTTATATTTCTTGTTAAGACGTCAGATTAGAACAAAACATCTGTATTTTTGCAGTCCTACAGAAATACATTATTATTGTATCTGTGAGTGGTTTATCCTGTGAATTTTAGTCTTTCATTTAGTCCCATTTAAACTGTTTAATTTCAGCCCTTGATCCGTTCACACTTTACGATAATCATTTCACAAACATTTGCTGCCAGCTGCTTATTTTATTCTTATTTTTTATTGTGTATTTAACTTTATAAAACCATGCTATAGTTCTATATTCAAGTATTTACTCAGAATTCTGGTACCAACACAGTTTTATTGCGGTGTGTATGGACTACAGGCCAGAAAGGTGAAAGGTGGCTTTTACAGTCATAATTTGAACTGTTTTGGAGCTTTTTCTCCACTTTGACTTTTCCTTTTAAAACTGAGTTTTGCAGCTTTATTGGCAGAAACAGGCCTCCATAGAGTTTTTTCTGATTACCAAGAAAAGCTGCAGAAAATTATTTTTTAAATTCAGTTGGATTTGTTTCTTTGACAAATGAACAACCTGTATCTCCTCAGATGGCAGTTTGTGTGTCCTTTAAACCTGTAACAGAAACTCTGATCTCACATTTATCACTGACGTTCATCTGCAGCTGAATTTTATTCCTTCTTTGCTTTGTCTCCTTCAAAAACAGGATTTGAATCTCCTCCCTGTCTAAATAGAAATAAAATCAATAAAATATGTTTGTTTTGCTGTCTAATTATTGCACTACATGTTCTGATGTTTCCTCTCTTGCTGCACGTGTTCCCAGATTTCATGCCAATAGAGTTAAAACAGAAAAAATCAGCTGGACAGAGACGAAGACGAAGTTTTTTATTTTATTGGAAAAGAAGCAGACGTTACAACAGCCACATTGAAACGATGATGAGCGTTCAGCAGCCAATAGAAACCAGGATCACAGTGACGTTGTCGGCGCAGCCTCGTCTGACCGCCTCGCCGGCCAGCTGCTGACAGGCGGCCTCGAAGCGCTGCTCCCCCTCCATCAGCCCCGCCCGCTGCTCCACGCTCCCCTCCTGCAGGCGTGAAGAGGAAGATGAAAGTCAGCCAGCAGAATAATCACCATTTATTTCCACTGGCAGTGTTTCCTGGATTAAAGAGGCCCCCCCCGGGGGAGGGGGGGGGCGACCGGGTGTAACAGACGTTACAAAGAAAATGTATTTAAGCTTTTGAAAATTAAACCCGTGTGTTAAAAACATTTTTATTGGCGGGATGGCCGCTCCTTGGATCAGCCGCCTCTGTAGGAGCAGGTGATGGTGCTTCAGCGGCGAGCGCCCGGCTGCACAGGGTTAAAATAGGTTTGCTGTGTGTGCGTTTCAGATGGCTGCAAACTGTTGGTCTGAGCATTCAACCCGCGCTTTGTGCCTCCAGTTTCATGTTGTCGGGGTTTAAAAATGGCGCGACTGATTCTGGTGAAGGAGTCGCTCTCGTGACTCCAATAGCGACGACACTCCCTGGCCAATCAGTGGCACGCTGTTCTTCCACCTCACGTTTTCCGATCGCTTGGAACTTCAGCTGAGTGAGTACTAAAAAAGTACCTGCTACCTGGTACCAGGTACTAATGGAAACACCGGCTTAAAGCTTGCACTCCAAAATCAATGGACAACATCACAGTGGCCTTTTCCATCTTTTACATACAGTCTGTGTTTTTTAACACCCGTCTATAAACAAGCATTACACTGATTGTATTTTACTGTTTTTATGTCTTTTGATGTGTACAACAGGTCTCTCTTGTAAATGAGACATCAAGTCTCAAGAGACTTCCTGTATAAATAAAGGATAATAATAATAATAAAAAACTATAATGCACAGGCGTAACTAAATATGTATAAACTAAAAACATTTCAGGTCAATCCAGACTTGACTGAAGCTAATCCAACACTGTATGAACTTGCAGACACGCCGACTGCGCTCTTATTTTGACAGGATTCTTCTGTCCTTCCTGCTGGAGTCTGAATCAGTTTCTGTGTCTGACACACTGAACCTGGACGACAGGAGCGAGGTGGCGTTTCTATTAAAGTAAGCCGTGATAAAGTGGTTTCTGCCAGAGGACAGACGCGTACCTGCAGGACGTCCAGGACAAACTTTACGGCTTCATCGGCCGAGAACACTTTGAACAAGCCGTCACAGGCCAGGATGATGAACCTGCAGAGAGACAGAGAGAGCGCAGACCTCCTCGCACGTCAACCTTTTAACCTTTTAAGGTGAAACGAAGCTTGCATCACAGTCTGTGACTCCCAGCAGTGCGCATCAAACATTCTTCATCCTCAAGCTGTTTTTATTTACAGCCTGTGGATTGATGAACACACTGCACGCGCTCTCAGCTCTAACCAAAAATAAGGTTGGAAGCTATTTAATCACAATCATCACATCTTTTAAACTTCACACATTTGTTGGCGCCGACATTCAGAGAGCGGTCTGTTCTTACCGGTCATTGGGTGTGAGCTGACACCTCCTCAGGTCGGGGGTCGAAATGACTCCACAGCGTTTGTACTGACCGTCCCCGATGGAACGAGACACCTCGAGGACGCCGAGCACCCGGCCGTCCCTGCGGAGACACGAACAGATCCCTGTTAGCTGCAGCTGGTGTCAGAGACGCCGGCAGAGGACCGTGCGGGTTTGGACCTGACGGTGCCGCCGGCTCTCTGGATCCTCATCCTCTCCTCGTAGATGGTCGGGTTGTGCTCCTTACTGAGAGCCAGAGTCACCGGCCTCCTCTGCCCGTCTGCTGCTGCCTCCATCCGACACAACACCGCCTGCAGGCACAGAAACATGGAGCAGGAAGTTTAATGGAGGAAAAGAAAGAAAATGAGTTCATTTTTTCTCTTTCATCTTTGTGGCCGATAAACTCCCAGCTCACCCTGCTGTCGCCCAGGTTGGCCACGTACACCATGTCGTCCACCACCAGCACGCAGGTGGCCGTGGAGCCGTCCTTCCACGCCGGTTTCCTGTCCACACAAACAGCTCTTAAACCTTTCCTGCTCTGCATTTAAAATTCCTGCACCAGCTGCCCGTACAGTGACCTTACTGGCTGGAGGCCTTCTTCAGGAAGTCTTCGTCGGTCTGCTTAAACGTGTCCAGGAGACACCTCTTAATCAGCTTGTCCACATTTTCAGCATCTCCTGAAAAAGACAATACGCTTTAACCGATGAGGAGCCAGCGCGGCTCTCCTGGGATTTTAAAACGAGCAGCTTCTTCAGCAACTCTCTCATCCTGCAGCATCCTGCAGACAAACTCCGGGAGGTGGAGTCCATCCAATCACTGCACTTTCAAAGTGGGAGCGAGGGGCTTGTCCAGTGCAGTGTCAGTGTGGGACTGCAGGTCGCGAACAGCGTGCAGAAAACTCACCGGTGGGGAACTTCTTGGACAGAATGTGGTGAAGATTCTCTGCGGCGAATCGAGAAGCTCGAGCACCGCCGTGACCGTCGAACACGGCAAAGTACGACACTCGAGACCTGCGGACACAAGGAGACACGTCAGAGAGACGACGTCAGAGAAGCTCTCGACACAGATTTCACTGGACCGCAGTTGATGAATGATGAGGAGCGATCACATGACTGATGCGTGTTTGGTGGGCGTCGCCTCTTCTTACACGTTTCCTGGTAGCGCAGACAGACAGCTGCTCATGTCCGGCAGCAGCACGTGAGCATCCTGCATCTCCTCCCGCTCGCCGCGCCTCGCCGCCACGTATGCTCCGAGCACCGGGAGGCCTAAACACACAAACAGCGTGAGGCCGGCCCTCGCCGCTGCGAGTCGTATGAACATCTGCTCGCGTCTGATTGGAGGAAAAGAAGCAAACAAACATTGTGGTGGAACAGCTGAAGACCTTCTTTACAAACTTTCTTGACCTCCTCTTCCTCTTTTCTGTCCACATCGTCTCGTTTCCGTTTCAGCCTGTTCTCCTCCTCCTCCTCTTCCTCTCTGGTGGTCTGTGGTGGAGCTGTGAGCGCTGCTGCAACAGGACCTGAGGACCATCAAACCAGATCCTGATATTTCTAACCAAAGATATGGACCCGGTGAAGACTGAAAGTTTTAACTAAAATAAACTGCCACCGTGTCACGACTGGCCTCCTTACAGCCTGTGAGCCACACACAAACACGTTCCCATCGTTACGCCCTGAAGTGATATTTTTCATTCAGGTCGCCACAGCCGACCATCTGCCTCCATCTCCTCCTCCCTGCAGCTCCAAGGGTGGTGGTGGTGGTTGTTACCCTTTTAGCTATTGTTTTCTATCCATTTGCAAATGGATACAACTCAAAGTTAGCAAGGTGCAGGTAGAAAACATCCTGCTGCTGGGTAACGATGGAGGAAGGTGTGTGGAGGCAGCTAGAGGGGAGGAGGCAGGAGTGCAGAGGTGAGAGTAGGGAGTGGTGAGGGAGAGACCAGGTGGAAGCACGGCCAGAGCGTGGGGGTGGAGCAGAGAGAGAGCTCAGGTGGAGACACAGGTAAGAGACAGGAGGCTGAGATGGTTTGGACACTGCGACATGGATGAAGGAGGCTATGCAGAGGCTGGTGTGACAGAGGAGGATGGTTACGATGATGCCGGGACCGACCTGTATGTTTTTCTGCACTAGTATCAATGATTAATAATCTACAGAAATCGATAGACTGCGACTTTAAACCGAATTATCGAGCTTTAGAAAAACATTTCATTTATTAAAACCACGTTATGACAGGAAAATGCGTCATATGTTCTTTTCCTGGCTTTAAATGCTCATCATTTAAAGTCAGGTTTGATGTTCCGGACTGGAAAACAGACCCTGAGCTCTCAGGTACTGAAACCTGCCGCCGCTGTAATAACGCAGAGCTCGGAGGTCTGAGCTGATGATGCCGCCAGCGCTCAACTCACCGGAGGTCTGCGTCGGTTCCGGCAGGTCGTCGAACAGATCCATCCTGCTGACCCACAGCAAGCTACCGAACCGGGATACCTGAGCGCACCTGCGGAAGCTGTATGTGTGTGTGTGTGCGCGCGGACCCAGTCCAAATCTACCACAGACACACACTGCAGCCTGGATCGAGCTCCGCGTTAGAAACGCACGGTTACTTCCGGCCCCACTTTCAAAACAAAAGCTTCGAAATACCGGAAGTATGGAGTTTTTTTTAAATCTTTATTGAGAAACAAAAACAGAGCAGTATAATGGATTAGAGTATGATGTAGTAATACCGGGGGATAATGGTATTAAAACAATTCTTTACAGTAATATTCCATAAATACATTAAAGAGGACACATAAGGTTTACTGGCTTTAGTATTGGTGAAGTTTCTAATAATTTTAATATAGGGTTTGCCCTCATTTTCAAAAATGGAAACAAGTGGTATTTGATTAGTGTAACAGCATTTGTGAATATTCCATGTGGCTAAGTATATAATAATACAGAATTATTTTTTTTTTGGGGGGGGGGGGGGGGAAAAACAAAAACAAAAAAAAACCGTTTTAAAAAAAAAAAAACCAAAAGTTTT
>VUQJ01045022.1:8863-20180 GCA_015108635.1 Andinoacara biseriatus | reverse complement strand
CTAGCAAAAATGAGGTGCAGAGAGACAAGATCAGGGCTCACACTGATTCAGCGTTAATGGTGAGTTGTATTTTTCATTTGCTGGTTCCACAGAAAAGAGGCCTGAAAGCTGAAGGCTCTACATCCCACTCTACTTTTAAGTACCTTGTTTAGGGTGGTTGTAGCTCAGATAGAGCAGGTCATCTGCATAATCAGAAGGTTGGTGGTTTCCTGGCTGCTCCAGTCTGCTTGTCAAAGTATCCTTGGGCAATATACTGAACCCCAGGCTGCTCTCCATTGTGTTCATTGGAGTGTGAATGTTAGATTGAAAGCACTTAGTTGTAGAAAAAAGTGCCTGTGTGATGGGTAAATGAATACATGTTGTATAATGCACTTGAGTGTTCAGGTAGAGTTGAAAAGCACTATATAAAAAAATTTACTTAGTCATTTACTTAGTCCATTTAAGTAGACATAAGCCAGCAGTCTGTGAGTGAAGTGCTCTGTTATGGTGATGTGTTACTACAAGGTCTTTAAGATAAGATGGGGCCTGATTATGCAAGACCTTGAATGTGATAACAAGGATATAACTTGACAAGGATGCTGAGTTGAAGGTACTTTCCCTCAAAAGTGCTTTACTGAGAGTCCTCACATCCACTAGGACTGCTTTATCAGTCCAGAAAGATTGCTGCAGGTTTTTGAGGGATGAATCAGGTATGATTCTCCAGCTTAACCCTACATTTTTGCCAAAGGTTCTATCTGCGATCCACCTGCCTCAACGTGTCTACTTCCCTGGTGAAGACCAGGATCCAGATTCATGCAAGGTTATACTGTGCCTTGTCTGCTCTTTGGCAGAGTTTATCAGGCAAACTTGTTTGTCTGCTTCAGCTGCTTCTGGGCAGACCTTTGTCAAAGCCCAGGTTGTCCCACTGGGTGTACTCTCTGTTGACACCATTCAGCAGGTGTATGTGTATTTGGATGCTCCTGTCCTGTCCAAGGTTCAACGTAAGTCAACCTGATGGAACCACCTCATGGAAGGGAGTTACTCACACGGCCATTTCTGCAACTGCAACATGGTCACAGAGATCCATATTTTCCAGATTCTACTGATCTAATTATGCAGCCTTCCCGTCGTTTGGGGACCGGTTGTCGGCGGTAGCCAAGTGAACGTTATCTCCTTGATCAGCTTGGCATTTTGCGGGCTGATTTGAGTGGCCACTCTGTTTCCAGATGTTTTTCTTGGATGTTTATCTTTGTCACTTTTCCTTCTCTCAGACTGACAGACTCTGAGGTTTGCCATTTGCATGTGGCAGAGCACTGACTGGGTTGGTATGTAAATACATACATTTGTAAATAGTTTGCCAGTTTACACTGACGTGTTTTTGGCTATTGGGCTTCACTGTCTCCTCTTACTCCATACATTTGGCCAACCATTACAAATGTAATGTCATGGAGTCTTGATATGATAGCAAACATACAGTGTCATTGTAACCTTGATAAAAGTCTTTTAACTACAAAGCTGTCAGTGCACAAAATCATGAGAATGTTATAAATCAGTCATTAGTATTGTAAATTCTGTGTAATTGACTTCAGCATGTAATTTCTGTACGCTAAGAGAGAGAAATTTTCAGCAGTGACATGGGGTGGAGTTTGTGACGAGTGAGGCACTGACTCGTCTGGAGTTGGATGTTCACATATATGAACCCAAAATAGAAGCTAATATTTAAATTTTAATTATGCTAATGATTAGTTATGATTTAATCAAATTCATACTGTTCAACAATGATGGCAAGAAACAATGTTTTTTTATTTTTATTTTTTTATTTTTTTGGGGGGGGGATTGTCTCTCTTTTTAAATACATTTTAAAAACATGTTACCTTACCTTTATTTGAAGATGAAATCCGTGCGCCTATCCTTCTCACTATTGGGCAGCACTGCTGCAGCACTGCCCCCTATCGGTGCAGCACGGTACTTTCTGCCTCACTCTGTGTATTTTCACCCTGCATTTGCTCCGTGCACAAGACCGATCACAAAGAATAAACATGTCACACACATTCATTCAATATATTAGACAAACTCTGGAACATCAGCATGTGCAGCACGTGTGTAATCAAACATATATTTTGGCGATAATGAGAGACAACAATGGGAATGCGCCAACCGCCTTCTTCATTTATTGTATGTGACACAGCGCCCCCAGAGGTGAGCCACAGCACTGCACCTCATCGCCCTAAATTTCTTCCATGTATGTAATTTTATAAAACAGTTTTATACAACAGTCAAGTGGTCAAATGTATTTTCTCATATCATTGTTAGTATATTACTTGTCGTGATGAAAGGGGAGGCACTGCCTCACCTGCCTCCCCTGACTGCAAGTCACTGATTTCCAGTTCCAGTTAAACATCGAGTATATTGAGTACTTGCTTTACTTGTAGTGCTTGAGTAATAATACAAATAAACAAAAACAAAAAACTACTAAATAAATCTTTTGTTTATATTCAGAGGGGGGCCATTGGCCTTATGAACCATAGCTAAATAGAGACAATGTTGATACACTTGCTGAATGCTTTTATCATTCCATGAGAGTAAATGGGGATTAAACTGACATCCAATAAATTATTCATAGTGATTTTGTCTTACAAACAAGTTTGATGTGACAAAAACAAGGTAAAGCACTGATGACACACTATTCACTTTTATTTGATGATTCTCAAATGTTAAAATAGAGATGTGTCCTTGTTACTTTGAAATTGAAATGACAAATAGATAACTTGGACAGATCTGTCAGGAGAAAAATATATTTAAAGAGGAAAACCAAAAAGTGTAAGCCATCCAGAAGCAATCATTACAGTCATACAAAGCCATCAACTGCATCTTCTGATGTCCTGACATGTAAGTAAAATTTTATTTATATAGCACCTTTTAAGAGAAATATTACAAAGTGCTTCACAGCAAAAATGTTAGAACATCAAAACAAAAAGTTACTCAAAGCAAGTTTTTTTAAAAAGTATTTAGCTGCATTTTAAAAGAGATCACAGAGTCCACAGGTCTGTTGTTCAGAGAAAGAATTCCAGAGTCTGGGGGCCACTGTTGCAAAAGCTCTGTCTCCTTCACTTCTCAACCTTATATGATACACTGTCAACAGACCCTCGTCACATGACCTCAGAGACCCGCTACGGATGTATGGATGTAAAGGTTTACATAAGTAGGAATCTGCAGACAATCCATGTAAGCTTTAAGTCAAAATAAATAATGAATTACAATAATTCAGATGTGATGAAATAAAGGCACGAATAACAATTTTCAGTTCATAGTATGACACAACAGAATCCAACTTGGCAATGTTTCTGAAGTGATAAAAGCAAGAGCGAACTGGAGATTAAATGTGATCATCCAAAGTGAAGGCTGAATCTAAAGAACCTTCAAAGTTCCTGATAGAAGATTTAGTAAATGTGGTAAAGGGACCTAGAGTTTCCAGTATTTTAGGTACAAATCTGTCAGGGGCAAACAAGGACATCTGTGTTCTCCTCATTAAGTTGGCGAAAACTGTCAGCCATCCAACTTTTAATAAAGTCTGAGCAATATATGTAACTTAGAAACATTTTGATATGTTGAGAACCACACCAAATCAAACACCCATAAACTCACCCAGTGTCTTGGTCTACCAAGCATAATGACAAAGGCAGAGGTCAAGACCAGCATGAAACATCCTGCATCACTTTGCATCATTTCACTGCTGGTTCTAAAAAGAGACATGACCTCTATCAAAGTCAGACTAAAAATGATCAAGAATGCTGTATTTGTATTTGCATGTGTGTCTATAACCAAAAAAATAAAACAGCTTGCCCTGTATCTGGAATCTGCTGGAGCTATTCTCCCAGTTTGGGGGTCAGGCCCCGAGTATCCCAAATACCACTGTGACCTTCACCTTCCACATCCTCTCTAGTGCTTCTCTCAGTCTTTAGTATTAATTGATCCTCTCGTGTCTGTCTGTATTTGGAAGTCCCTTCAAATCTTAGCTCTGTCTTTCTCGACCACCCATGGGGGCGTATCCCATTTTGATCCCGGGACTTCCAGGTCATACTCAGCACAGATGTTCCTGTATACTATGCCACCCACTTGGTTATGTTATGCCCGCTAGCTTCTTGCACCCTGCTGTTATGTGCTAGATTGTCTCAGGGGCATTTCTGTACAGCCTGGATCTGGGGTCTTGCCTTGTGTGGTAGACCCCAGCCTCTGTCGTTCTCATGCTTAGAGCCTAGAGCTGCCATAATTAGTGCCTCCGTGCTGTCTGTCAGTCCCACTTTGTCCAGCCATTGGTAGGATTTTTCTATATCAGCCACTTCTTGGATCTCCCGGTGGTCCATGCCGTGCAGGAGCCTGTCCTTCCATCATGGCTCCTGTTCTTGCTCCTCTTCTTTCTCAGGATTCTGCTGCCTGAGGTACTCACTAAGCATATGATCCTTTGTGGTGATCCTCCTGATATACTCATGGATCTTTGTTATTTCATCCAGGATGAGTCCTTGCCATCCTTCCTTCTGCTTAGTATACACTCTCAGGGTGCTGGCTTTGTGAGTGGCTGTAGTTCAGGAGGTCACCTACTAATATGAAGGTTGGTAGTTCGATCCCTGGCTTCTCCAGTCTCCATGCTTGGGCAATATACTGAACCCCAATTTGCTCTCCAAAGCCATCAGAGTATGAATGGGCCTGAATGTTAGTTAGAAAGCACTTAAGCAAAGAAAGAAGTGCTTATATGAGTGTGTGTGAATGGGTAAAACAGGTATGTTGTGTAAAGCGCTTTGAGTGCTCACCATAGACTAGAGAAGTGTTATACTGTATAAGAACCAGTCCATTTACCATTTGGGGTGAAACCATTCATTCATGGTAAGGAGCTTTCGTGTCTTGATGCTGTCCTTTGGCCAGTTTATTATCCCAGCAGTGGGGTATCTGACAATTGGCAGGGCGTATGTGCTGTTTGCCTGGATCTTGCTCTTCCCATTCAACTGACTCTTCAGGACTTGCATTACTTTCTGCAGGTACTTGGTAGTTACAGCTTTCCTAGTGGCCTCTTCATGGTTCCCATTTGTTTCTGGAATTCCAAGGTACATATACCTGCCCTCAATATCTGGAAAGTTGCCATCTGGTAGTGCAGTCTCCTCAGTTCTGACTACCTTCCCTCCCTTTGTTACCATCTGACTTCACTTTTCCAGTCCAAATGGCATTCTAATGTCATTGCTGTAGTTCCTAATGGAGTGGATCAGTGAATCAATGCCAATGTTCACTCCTGGCATACAGCTTGATATCATCCATGTAGATGATGTGGCTGATGTTTGCTCCATTCTGTAGTCGTATTCATAGCTAGTCTTGTTAATGATCTGGCTGAGGGGGTTCAGGTCTATGAAGAACAGCAGTGGGGTAACAACATCTCCTTGGTGAATCCTGCACTTGATGGTAACTTGTGCAATTAGCTTGAAGTTGGCCTCTTGTGTTGTTCACCACATCCCCAGTGAATTCTTGATGAAGGCTGTTTGGGTCCTATTGATAGTGTACAGTTCTAGGCATTACAGGAGCCATGTGTGTGGTATTGAGTTGTAGATTTTCATGTAATCCATCCATGTGGTGCACAGGTTGGTCAGTTTGGTATTACAGTCTTGAGTGACTGCTCTATCTACCAGTAGCTGGTGTTTTGCTCCCTTTGTATCTCTGCCAATTTCTTTCTGGAAGTAGAGCAGGTCACCTACCAATTGGAAGGTTGGTGGTTCGATTCCTCAGGTATGGACAGCTTGTTTTACTTCTTAGGCACCCCTCTTTGCATTGCGTCTTTCTGCAGCACTGATTTTTGCCTCTAGCCATCTTTTCCATTGAGGGTATTGCTCCTTGTGGCTTTGTTTTCTGTTTGTTTTATATTATATATCAAGTATAAATCATCTGGCTGGTTTCAGTGATGGTTGAAGTAGATGTAGCAGATGGACAGTAGATAGTAGATGGTCGTACTGCTGCATTTATATCTTCTATTAGACTTTCACAGCTGGACTTCACGTATCAACTTCGAAGGGTCCAGGTTTCCAACTTAGCCATGATCTTATCTTTCAGGTCAGCTGCTCTGGTATTCAGTGTACCAGTTGTTATTGGGGCTTAGTACGGAATCTCAGAGTGTGGGTATGATGATATCTCCTTGCGACCTGTCGTCCTGGCTCCCCCTTGCTATAGCATTTGTGTTTTACTTTGTCAGTCTCGTTGTGATAGCAGATGCTTCTTGCGGATGTTGGAACACTGAACTATTACTTGTTTCAATGCAGTCTGGATGTTGGGCATCGAAAAATCTTGGGTTCAGGAGGCAGAACAGGTCATCTACTAATTAGAAGGATGGTACTTTGATCCCTGGCTGCTCCAGTTTGCATACAAAGTATCCTTTGGCTCCCGATGCATTCATTGGAGTGTGAATGTGTCAGTGTTCGATAGAAAGTGCTTAGCCATAGAAAAAAAGGGCTTGTTTAAATGGATGAATTGAGACATGTTGTTTAAAGTGCTTTGAGTGCTCAGGTAGAATAGAAAAATGTTATATCAGAGCCAGTCTGCCATTTATAAACATAGAGATGAGTCCACTGTCAAAGGCCATAAGAAAATAATTTGTTAACTTTTCTACTGCTGTTTCTGTACTGTGATGAATTCGGAAACTTTTCAAATAGACTGTTCCTCTGCAAATGCAAATTTTACAGCTACTCTTTCCAGAATTTTAGAAACAAAAGGAAGGCTGGAGATGGGTCAATAATTAGTTAAGACAGCTGGTTCAAATGATGGCTTTTAAAGTAGTGGTTTAGTTACTGCCACTTTCAAGGCCTGTGGTATGTAGCCCATTATTAGAGATAGATTGATCATATTTAAAATTAAGCATTAATTAGTGGTAGGACTTCTTTGAGCAATCTTGTAGAAATGGGGTCTAATGAACATGTTGATGGTTTGGAGGAAGTAATTATTGAAGTTAACTCAGATAGGTCAGTGAGAAAGAAGTATGAGGAGTGTTGAAAGAAGCTGCACATTATGATACTTCTAAATATGTTTTTCCCTAATGGTTAAAATTTCATTTGTGAAGAAATTTATGAAGTGTGTAGCCTCCTATCTAAACTAATCTGCCAACCTGTAAATCAGCATTGTAATCAAGAAGGAGCTCCGAGCCAATCTCTGATGTAATCCCACCTTGAACTCATCTGTCACTCCTACTGTACACCTCACCATTGTCTCGCTGTCCTCATAGATGTCCTCCACCAGCCTCACACACTGCCACCTTTAACTTCCTCATGTGGTACCACAGTTCCTCTTTTGGCACCCTATCATATGTTTTCGCTAGGTTAAAGGAAAAACATTCAACTCCAGTGTATAAGGTAAAGTTGTGGTAAAAAGTTCATGGGAAATCTACAATTTTATTAACTTCTTTTCCAGGGTAGAATGATTGTGCAGCATTTATCTCTAATCAGTTCAAAAACCAAGAATTAGGTGCATGTATTTGAATTTATTTTGAATTTTCTCTAATCCAAACAGGGTCAAAATTATACATACAGACTCAAATACGTACACTATATTGACGTAAGTATTTGCTTGTCTGCCTTCACACGCATATGAACTTGAGTGACATCCCATTTGTAATCCATAGGGTTTAATATAATGTTGGCGCACCTTTTGCAGCCATTTTTACATGCTTTATGTGTTTACAGGAATCTTTGATCATTCTTCTAGAATTGAATTTGTTAGGTCAGACACTGATGTTGGACGAGAGTCCTGGCCCGCCGTCTCTGCTCTAAGTTCAGGACTCTGTGCAGGCCAGTAAAGGTGTTCCACACCAAACTCATTCATCCATGCCTTTATGGGCATTGCTTTGTACAATGGTGTGCAGTCATGTTATAAGTTATATCTTGCGGAATTCAGAATCGACTCCACAAAGTGAAAACGTAAATTTAAAAAAATGGATCCAAAGTGAACTGAAAGTATGTAACATCACAGTTACGTCAGTGAACACCTGCAGAGATTGAGCTGAGAAGTCGACTTCTCTGTGTTAAGATTTTTAATAGGTGAACTCTAAAGCAGGAAAGAGGGAGGAACAGTCAACAAAGAATTTACAAGAATGTTTGGAGGAGTAAGAGCAAAGTAGCTAGAGTTGCATCCAGTGAAATGCGGCATAAAGTTTAGCAGTAAAAATGCTGTGAAATTAGGTTGATGTCATAAACGTCTAAGAGAATCTAGATCTTTGTTTTCTTAAATCTTAAAATATTTGTTTCTTTCTACTCATTTATTTATGTATATGAACTTTACCCTTTGTGTTTTGTTTTGTTGTTTGATATTCTGATTGTCCTTCCTAACAGAGATGCTCTACCCTTTAACCACCTGCTGAATGCACCTTCTCATGCTGACAGGATTTTTGTCCAATAGTTTATACAGAAGACTGCTTGATTAAGCAGGCTGCCTTGAGAAAAGAGACTACTAGCCATAAAATTACTTTGCTGCCAAGAAATCAATAAATTTTTGCAGCTTTGTTTTATACAGAAGACATTTTAAACACAATGCAACTCTACGTGCTTCAGAATTCATTTTAAATAAATTCACTACCAGCACGGTAATCCTCAGGAGTTCTTTACAAGTGAGGCAGTATTAGAACCAGTGAAATTAACTTATGCCATTCAGAGAATATTTGTGTTTGCAGAAAAAGGGTTTTGCTTCTCACAAAATATTTCAATGATGAGAATTTATAGAAATGTACTCTGCCAAATTACATCAAATTGCATTAACAGGCTCTGCACATGTTTCCACATTGGTTCTGGTTGTAGTTTTAAGATGGACTGCCAGGAACGTTCAGGTAGAAATATCAGTGCTCTCAGTCATACTAAGTCAAGCCAATAAGAGGCACCAATAAACAAGCTACTGAACACTTTTATTTTGCCTTTATTATCAGAAAATACACTGATATAGCTTTCAGTATTTTAGGCTTATATCACTTAGATGTATGTCAAAAGACTAATGTGTTTTTACTGCTTATCAAGGAATGCAAATTCTTTGCTTGCTAAGGGATGTGGATTTGTTCTGATTGCCTCTTCCAGTCTTCTGTGACCTCAAATCTGCATGTGGTAGGGATGCCACCTTTTCATCCATTCCTTCTAGAAAATCTTTAAGTCCCTGAGCTTCGTGGTAGGCAGTCATGAATGTCAAGTAATGCTGGCTAGTGGACTTCATTTTCACTCAAGTAAGACAAGAATGAACATATCTAACTCTCTCTTCTTGGATTCAAAGCAGTCCCAATAGGGAAATAAAAGATTCACAAAGCAGAGTGAATTAGACATGGCAGTGATTCCATTTTCTCAAAAGAATAATTTCCCTTTCTGATTTGTGTGCTCCAGAAGAGGAAATTAAGTTTATACTATTTTCTTTTATGTTTTAATTCACATTTTCATGTTGAAAAAACAACTTCTCTGGCAAATTGTCTGCATAATGCATCAGAAACTGTTTTGCATTTGGCGTGAAAAAGAATGACGGACACGTTTTACTCTGGATTGTACAAATTTTAACCACAGCGTCAAACATATTGAGTGCATGTTTCCTCACGTTTTAATAAGAGCTGTAATGGAGGGCTGCAGATCTTCTCCCAGAGGAACTACATAGCCCCCGCCCCACACACACACAGAGACACACACACACACAGAGGCAGTATCGTTGCCTTCAAGCGGGCTGCACACTTGAGGTGTTCACAAAAGGTTTACAAAAGCCAGTTGACACAGTTACAAATGCTGACTGGACAACTTCAGCAAATAGAATGAAAACTGCATACCTAAACTTTTCTAAATACACAGACTAATAAGTAAAACATAAAAGAACAAACACAACAAGCTTTTCGATTTCAAATAATGCCATTAATTCTACCTTGGTATGAGTGATGTCTTTAATTGTCGATGCTAATTATCCTCTACCATTCCTGGTAATCTTTGTATTTATTAGATGTCTATTGTTCACTCTTCATTCACTAAAACTGTTTTGAATTCCATTTAAATGCCACATCTCAGGGATGTCACTCTTTTAGGTATCAGCAGAATGGTTGTTGAGCCCTTTGTTGAACATAAACAATGGATGTCATGTTTCCTGCCTTGTTATGGAAACAGAAGTTTCCATAACAAGGCAGATTGTGCTCATGGCATTTAAGGCCTAATCTGACAATTCATGCAGTTTTGTTATGTTTAGAGGCTTGAAAACACATGAAGGGCAAAAGAGGAAAAGAATTAACCAAAATTGACGGATCAGATCCCAACAAATAATAATATAACAATAATAATAATAGCATATGACAGTGATATCATAAGGATTGGTTTTTTTATGAGTGCCTCTTAAAATCAGTAAGATGCCTGATTAAATTCACCTATATTTGATTTTCCTGTACAGTGCCACCAAAAATCACCAACCTGTCAAGAGATGTTGTGGTAAACGAAGGCTCCAACATCACCCTGGTGTGCCAAGCTAGTGGTAAACCAGAGCCTTCCATCAGCTGGAAGCTCATCTCTTCAGGTAAGTTGTTTGTATTTAAACTATTTAGCTGTAGAGCAGATTACTGATGGATTTGTGGTGTTTTCTTAATGGTGTTTCACTTTCCTTGCTTTCTACTTCATATTCCACACACTGACTATATAAAAAACGTGGATGTAGCATCCGGATCAGTGGGCATTTCTATGGTCAGTGGATGACAGCTCCTACTGTTTTTCAGTTAACAGTAAAATAAGATGATAAAGAGCTGTTGATTGGCATGTTTTGATGCTGGCCGAAACACTCCTATGAAAGCTTGAATACAGGACTTGACAAGCATAATGGAAGATGTAACAGTGCATCTTTTATATACAGTCAATATTTCTACAGTTTCTTTCCTTTCGCCTCCTTGTCTTCCACTTATCCCTTATGATTAATCAGCCCATGAGCGGTCCATGGTGAATTTCATGTTTTTTTATACCAATTTCCAGATAATCTTTACAGCATGATCATTCTCAGGAAAATAAGATGGCCATGTCTTAATAGGACTAATTAATGACATTTAATTGGATGGATGGAAATGGCGGCAGTTGAATGATAGCATTAATGCAGGAATATTAAAACAATATGTAGCATTATGCATAGGACTAGCTTTTCAATTATAGTATGTTCAAAACTGGAAATGTTGCATTGTACATGCTCAGTTGCATTGTTCCATTTTTCTTTGCTAAAGACTGAAGAAAACAAAGTATAGTTTGCCATTAATGTGCAGTTCTATGTTAACGCTTGACTTAATCAGGCAAGATGCTTGCATTTATGCACCTTTAAAAACCTCAGCTTTTTG
>VUQJ01045020.1:48466-67454 GCA_015108635.1 Andinoacara biseriatus | reverse complement strand
TCCCCCCAGGGGTTTTTTTTTTTTTTTTTTGCCAAGTTGCCAGGAAGAAGTTCAGTGGAGAATCCAGGAAGTTTCTGTTCACAGCCAGGCAATATTTACCCGCATGTAAGCAGAATTGTGATTTGTAATCTTTATTTTTATACAGAGGAAGAGAGTGTGGTTTTCACTGTCCACTGCTCAAGCTGCAAACTCTGATCTGCACTTTATATATGAGATATTTCAGTTTGCGGAAGAAATCAAGAGCCAAATTCTGACTTCATAGAACATGTTATAAGTTAGATTTTTGCATTAATGTATAGCTAAATAGGTAATGCCAAGATATATTTTCATAGCTTTATAACTCAATAACAAATGTTTGTGAGATCAGACCACCCACAGGGCACCATAAGTGTGCAATGTGATTATAATCCAAAAGCAAAAGGAGAGATTTTGTTAGTAAACCCTGACCCATTGGGCAGATTGTTTCCCTCCCTCTGGCCATTGTCCAGTTTTCAAGGCAGAAAGGTAATCCTTTTAAATTTGAAAGGTATCCTTTTCTTTCTTCAGGGGTTAAAACTGATAATCCTTTAAAAGTGGAGCAGCTCTTGTTCTCATTGTTGCTTGATTTTTCCGTTTTAGGAAGAAATTGTAATCTGCTTTTACTTTGGTGCTGGATTTTCCTCCAACAGGAATGAGAGGATCTGCAGGAGAGTCGAGATGATGGAGTGATAGCATGAGATGAAGAATTAAAAGGTCTATTTAAAAGAGAACAAAGTTACAAGGAGAAAGAGGAAAAATACAAACACAAATGTAAGTCAAAGAGAGACAGTGAGTGATTCCAATGAAATATTGCACAAAAAGGGTAGAAAGGAATAACGAGGCATCGACTGGAAACAATTAAAGGTGTAAAAGAATGAAAGTAAATACAAAGAAAAGCTGCGGGAAATAAAAAGAGAGAATAAAATAAGCAAACATTTATGAACTGACATAACAAACCACACAGGATATTGAGTTGGTGGTAAGCACGGGGAGAATGATTTTTATGGAGTGGTGAAGAGGCTGAACGAGGCGTGCACGCACACATGCACACACACATATTAGGAAACTGAATCTCCCAGTAGGAGCCAGTGTGGTTTTAACCTCTGACCCCGTGACCTCGTCTTAGTTACAACGCAGACAGCTTAGCTGCTGTGAAACCATCAGATACTTGTGGTAAAGTTGTAGCTGGGGAGTGATTATATGTTGTTCAGCCATCTACCTGAATGAAAGCTTCATACTTTGTGCAGTGAATTGCAGGTGGTGGTATTTTTCTTTGGTAAATTATCAGAGTTAAAGGTGTTGGCCGCTTCACTCTGTAGCTCTACAGTCACACTGTGACATTTGTAAATAGATGTAGTAGAAACTGAACCTCAACTTGTGACACATATATGAAATATAATTTGTCTTAATTTTACATATTTCATTATATAATATTTCTGATTTCTCTAACTGTTTCTTTTGCCCACTTATTATGTTAAATTTAATTTCCACCTTTTGATCCAGCCAGATCCCTCTTAATTTTTTTCTAGCATGGACACTCCTCTTACATGTTGGGCAGGATTCAAACCTTTAATCTGGACAGTCTACTTCATTTTCCCTTTGCACGCATCGCTGCAGAGCTTTGCGAGTGGACGGACATGTGGATGAATGATTGAACCAAATTCAGAACGCATCTAACGATTTTCTTCTTTTCTTCACATGGATTCCTTGTGATGGCAGAGCAAACATAAAGGTTAAAGGTAGAGCAGAGTGGTTTCAGTAAATCTCTGGAGGAAAACCCCCCTCAGCTCTAACTCTAACTTTCTCCATCCCTCATTTCTTTTTTCTCTGCATGCCCATTCTGAATTTAAGCCTCTCACCTTTCAGTGACCTGTTCAATGAAACTGCGCTGGGCAGCACCAGGGAAGGGCAGAAGTATTGACTGAAGTTTGGCTTGCTTTGTGTGTGCATGCAAGCGTAACACTTGAATGGTTCACAGATTCCCCGCTGCATCCCTAAACCATCTCTGAATACATCCCATCTTTTCCCCTTTAGCTCTTTTCAGACATGGAATCTTTAACATTCTTGCATTCAGCAGGCAGTTTGTTTTTACGGAAAAATAAAAAGGATCTGGCAAACATATCAAAGACCACCTGCTCAGCACTTCAATACTGACAGACAGTTAGCAACTAGCTAGCGGAACATTTAGCAGATAAAAGGCCCGGTATCTATTCCACTCTGGAATAGATACTGAAGCTGAGCTGCAAGAGAATAATAATCAGTAATCAAAGAATCAGAAACATGACTATCAATAAATGGCAATATTTCTCTCCTAATTCTCCCAATTATGCTTGGGTGGCAAAATAATCCCTCGTTACATTGTGACTACAGAAAATGCATTTTTGAATGAATGAAGCGCTACATTAATGAGCTGAAACCCGAGTCCCCAGGAGGTGATTGAGGTGGACCCTTCAGGTCATTTGTTCAAGCAGCTTATTATAAACCATTGTTAGGTTTAGTCTGATGGTGCTCTTTAATGACTGCAGCAAATATACCTTTATTTAGCAGGGAGATGAATCAAAACTAAAGTTCTCTTTCTCAAAATATTGTCTGTTTGTACTGTTGTACTGTTTGGATGGATGTCTTATCTAAATATTGATTTTACCATTTAACACTGCGCAATCAAAATTTAATTTTAAATGTGAGTGTGGATAATATTACCAGGTTAGCTCTGTGGCTAAATCTAACTACATAGAAGTTTGGCCAAACAAATATGATCAGTCAGGCTGCTGACTACAAAGCCCGTGACTGTCACACCTGTCTGTGGTTAGTTTAAATGGTCACAGATGGAATATGAAGCATTAGCACCAAGAGCAGTAAGACCAGTTCATGGAGTTAAAAATATAAACATTATGTTAAAGATTTTTCTTGATGCTTTCATTTATTGTTTCATATTCTCTCTGAGCCCGACCACAAGTTAACAACGGTCACTTTGGACTGACCCTCACAGTCTCTTTCCAGCATACACAGTCCTCAGGTGTTTCACCCAAATATGGCAATAAAAAAGAGAAAGAACGAGAGACAGACAGAAATTCTGTGTGTGTGGTGTGTGTCTGTGTGTGAGTATGAGTGTGAGTGCAGGTATGTGAAGGGATTAGTGGCTTTAGCCATGGCTAATCTGTGAGTCCCCAGGGAGTCCCCACCACTGGAATAAGTTTGTGGAATGAAGTGTGTGTGTGTGTGTGTGTGTGTGTGTGTGTGTGTTTGTCTCAAAGCCTGGTTGTCTCTAAAAATGTAGTGCAATCTGAGGACAGCCTCACTAATTAATACAATTAAATGTCTTTCATTAATATACAAAGAAATTTCTACCACTCAGACACATTTAAATCTGTGGATTTGTGTCTGAGGTCGGTTGCATTGACGCCGGTTGTTGTTTTACCTGATATAAGGATGAATGACCTGCTCTTCTCACACAGGGAAGAGACAGAAAAAAATGTAAACTGAGCTGATATTTCTGAGTCTCTCCCCTTCCAGCAGGTGAGGGAGCAGCAGGACAGTCAGTGATCACTGGTGCAGAAAAAGGCCGGATCAGTGTTAAATATTTTACCTAAACCTTAAAGATGGAGTGAAACTAGTGTCAGCTGTGATGATTTACACAAAGGGGGCATGTCAGGTAGTAGATGATGGGGAAATTATGGTTCAGCTGTGTTGGTGCATGGACAGCTTGGGACTGCGTGTCTGCCTGTAGAGCACGTCTGTTGTCAGATGGTAAATGGACTAGTTCTTATATAGCACTTTTCTACTCTAGCTAAGCACTCTGTGTGCTTTATACAACACGTTTGCATTTATCCATTCACACACACATTGCAACTGGTGGTTCAATATCTTGCCCAAGGATACTTTGGCATGCAGACTGGAGGAGCCAGGAATCAAACCACCAAACTTCCAATTAGTAAATGACCTGCTCCTCATCAATAAACCCCTGCATACCCTTTGTTTTTTTGGGTAATTATTTCTCTCTTGCTGTCATAAGAATTCCTTCACCATCCTCTTTCCAGTCTGTTGAAGGTTAAAGAAAACCAGCTAGTTTTTGATCCACTGGTAAACTGACTTTGAGTCAAAGTTCTACAAACAGTTTCCATTATTTCACTTCACTTTTTTTATATAGGGTCAAAACATTACAGCAGTCTTCTCATAGTGCGTTTTTAAAGATCCTACAGCAACGGAAAACTGAGGCAGAACACAGATTTATAATTTGTTTAAAGCTAGTTGGCATGAATGAGCCTGAACCTAAGAATCCACGTATATAAAGGATGTCTTTAGAGCCGCAGCAGTAGATAGACAGAATATCTGCCTGCAGGAGGTGAATCTGAACTTCTGCCTGTGTTTGTGTTCAGGTGTCGGGGTTGGGGAGACAGGACGCAGGACTCTGAGGACGAGTGTCCCCCCTCCATTCCCTTCCTCACCAGACACATTCAGACCCTGAAGAAGAAGGTTCGCAGGTTTGACGATCAGTTTGAGCATGAGATGAACTACAAGGTAAGCCCAGGAGGGGGCGCCGTAAATGTTATTCTTAGAGGCTTTTACTTTTAGCGCTTCCTGCAGCAGTTTTTGGACGATCAAATTTTTACACGCATCAGTTTAAAGCTAAAGAAATTCTCCTGCAGACGTCACAGAGCCGCCATGTTACTGCTGTTCTGTTCACTGAAGATGACTTTTGTGTTGAAATGTGTGTATTGTGATGCAGTTCTTTTGTTTTTTTTCCATTTGTTGTGCAGCCGTCTTTAGACTTCTTTCACATTTTTTAAAATCTCATAAACACAATCCTCTTTCTTCCTGTTGGGATTGTTTTCAGTGTTTGTTTTCTAGAGCTCAAATAGGAAAGCACTTGTTCATTTCTGCTGTTTGGAACCAAAGTTTTAATCATTCTGATTTCTTCTGTTTCAGCCGTCCCACAACGATAAGTACTCGAACCCCGAGATGGTCCGAGTGATGAGTGAACTGGCGAAGGCGCGCAAGCAGCTCAAAGGTGAAACCATCACAGTGACTGTACCGTGTGTCTGTGAAATGATTCTCCAAAAGCATCAAACCGTTCTCCCCCTGAGTCACCACACAGATCATTTACTGATGTTGACAGAAATTTAGACGTCAAGTAGCTTGTAAAACAGAAAAACCAACAAATACAGATGCAAATTGGAGCAGCAGAGTCAAGTTTTAACTGCTGGATTGTGAGAAACTACATGAGTCAGTGTCTCTGTCTCCCCTTCAGTGTAGCATTGAAGCGCTGTGTGGCGCAGGAAGACAAAAGATTTCCTCAGCCTGTCAGTGGTGCAGGAGAGTGACAGCAATCTGTTACTGAACGAGCTCCTCTGCCTCAGGAATGCAGCGTGCAGAAGATGCTGATTGTTGTGATGGACAGCAATTTATTGAGTGTTCTTTTGTCTGTCACTGATGTAAGGGGCTCCAGCTCCATGCCAACCTCAGAGCCTGCCAACTGTCCAGTCCCCCCACCAAACCACTGCGTACAAATGAATGCTGGCGACTGCTGATTGGTAGAACATCAGCAGGAGTTTGCTGCAGATGTTGAGTAACGTCAGCCTTCTAAGAAAGTACTTCTGCATGTGCCATGAGTCCGAACTGTATTTGAAGTCCAAAGTGTGGAGGGTGAACAAGACGAGGGAAAGCACCGTCCCCTGTGGCAGCCACTGTCTCAGAGCCCGTCTGACAAACTGCAGACTGCTTCTCTGAGATGCTGACATTTCTAGTTTGGGAATGATGCTGGTCTGGATTTGGTTTATTTAGCATTACAGCTGGAACTTGTGGTCAAACTGTGGCTGGGTACATCTATCTAAGTCAGAGAGAACACTTTCAAAGAAAAAAAAAAACGGATGTCTCTGTTGGAGTTCACAATTATCACTGCCTTCACTGAAAGAGTCCAGCAAACAAAATGCTGCCCTGCTTTGAATGTTTTTCAGGGTGGATGATAGAGACTTCATTAGCCTCAGGTGATCAGAGGTTCTGCAGGAAGTCATGGATGCATGGATGGGTGGATAGATAGATGGTTTAAAGATAGTTTAAACTACACCTGTCTTCAATGTGAGCTACATAGCTCAGATGTTGATATCCGGACAGCTTTTACAGTTATCACACAGAGCCTTTTTATGAAAATAATGCCTATTGATGATTGAACCTGTTCAGAGAGTCGTTGCATATTTCATGTGTGTCTTGCTTTGTGATGCATCAGTAATGTATGATTGTGTTTTCTCTGCAGAGCTCAGACTCAGGCAGTCGGTGTTTGAGTCAAAGGAGCAGGAAAGCACAGATGTCTGCAGGTAACCCCCCCTCCCACAAATATGATATGTGCTGACACAGAGTTTCAACATGTTAGTGAACAGAAAGGGTTAGATTTTATTAAAGTTTGTGCATGGCGTTATTGCAGCAGAGCAGCAAAGTTCTCATAGAGCAACACCATCAAAAACACAAGCTCGATAAGATTCATCCTGTTTGTAAAACACTCGTCTGTAAGCTGACTGTAACCGTGATGTCACCCATTAGGTCTGCAGTTAGCATTTTAGCCTCCACTATATTGGTCTGCATCCACAGACTGTACGGGAGCATAACACACTGCTAATCAGTGCTTAGTACCATCTAAGTAAAATCCCAGAATTTCACTCAACAAAGCTCAGCCTTCTTTGATGGTCTGAAGCACACAGCAGCCATATTATTGGTCAGATTATTGGAAATGCTCCAAAAGGCTCCAACAGCACAAAGGTGGTCCAATTCAGGGACGCCAGTTAGCTGAGGTGAAGCCTAGCAGACAATAGCAGCTACAACCACCTGTGTTGGCAACTACCTGTCAGTCAAAGAGGCCATGGCCCTAATAATGCAAACTTTAAGCCTAAACGGTTGAGTTATAGAAACATCTTTGCCCTGTACAGCTGTTATGAAGGGGGCAATAAGCTACAGAGACCAAAGCAGTTTCTGTATTAGGCTGTAAACATTATGTTTAGGAGTCTAGGGGAACTTACTCACTGTGGTGTCTCTGCAGGACTGCAGAGGAATTGCAGCTTTGGTTCTTTAGCGCTGACTTAATTTCATTGCACCATCATTGATGGCTGAATATAAGTGAATTGTGATTGTATCCCACAGGTATAGCATTGGGCAGCAGGGGGTGTTGGAGTACAAACCAGCTCTGGAGGAAACGGTGGAGTCTCTGTTTCGACGGCTGAGAGAGAAGAGGCAGGCTCTGGATCTCCCCGATAACATGAAGGTCGGTTCTCAGCTGTTTCTTCTTTGTTTTGCTGCCCAGCATGTATTTATGAGAAAATCTACATTTTTAAGATAAGTAACTCAAATTTATTTGAAATAAATCAATCACACCTCACCCTCGTCAGGCCTGTACGGGCTCTGAAAGCTCTAAAGCCCCCAGTCCACAGACCCAGCCCTGGCATTGTGGTTAACACAGTTGTCTCACAGCAAGAAGGTCCTGGGTTTGAATCCACCATCTGGCCTTTCTGTGTGGAGTTTGCATGTTCTCCACATGTCTATGTGGGTTCTCTCTGGGTACTCCGGCTTCCTCCCACACTCCAAAGTCATGCAGTCACTGAGTTTAGGTTACTTGGTGGCTCTAAATTGCCCATAGGTGTGAATGTGAGCGTGAATGGTTGTCTGTCTCTGTGTATCGGCCCTGCAACAGGCTGGCAACCTGTCCAGGTGTACCCTGTCTCTCGTCCTATGGCAGCTGGGATAGGCTCCAGACCCCCACCCCATGACCCTGAATTGGATAAATGGAATAAAATGGATAAATTAATCCCAGCTTGAATATTCAGTTATCATGAACAACTCTGGCTTTAGGCCGTCTTTAGCATGGACCTCCTGACTTTAGTTTTGAGCTTCAGTTGGTGTTCTGTGTGTGAATGTCTGTGTGCAGGAGATGACTCAGGCTCAGATGGTGTTGGAGAAAATCACTCTGCAGAAATGTCTGCTGTACTTCGAGAGTCTGCACGGCCGCCCGGTGAGTCCTCAGCACACTGTAGGTTCCCCCAAACCTACCCTGAAGGTTTACTCTTGAGTCTTGGCTGCACTTGTTTCTTTAATTTGCTGTAATGAGTCCCATTCACTCTAGCTCCATTTGTGTTATTGTTGCACTGTACAAGAGCAGCTTTGCATTGTTCAGATTTATCCTTTCTTATACTGGGCCTTGGTGCAGCCCCTTAGTTCATCCCCTGTCTGAAACGAGCTGTTTTATCTGCTGTCTCTTTAAGTAACACCCATTAATATCCAATCCATACTACAGCTATTACTGTTCAGTGGTTGTTTACTGATCAGATGCTCTTATTGAGACTCAGTTTGTCGTCTCTCATTTGTTTTATTCCTCTCAGAGAACGAAGCAGGAGAAGAACTTGGTGAAGCCTCTTTACGACCGATACCAGATGATCAAACATTTACTGTGTGTCAGCCCCACCATCAGCACTATAGTAAGAAACATACATAGATACTGTAGACAACATCTTTTCTGTTTTAGCAGAAAAATCTGCAGAATGTTAAGAATGTGAGGAACTTTCGGCATGTAAATAAAGTAAACAAAGTGTTCTAAAATAGAAGAGAAAAACAAAACTGCATTATCTGCATAGAAAAGTGTGAAACATCTAGAAATAAAGATGATTAACTCCCTCTCCTTCACCATCCTCCCACTTGTGACCCCCCTAACCTTCGGGACAAACTCACTTACTCTTGGCTCCACTAGAAGTAAAAACTGGGGAGAAAGCTCAAATTTTGTAAAATGATTTTGCATAAGAAAAAGAAAAGCCTGATGATGTAAGAATACAAGGATAAATAGAAAAAAACCCAGGCGTCTGTCTGTTTCTGTATCTCAGGAGGAAGAGGATGGTTCGGATGAAGACTCCATGAGTTCAATGGCAGTTGACGAGCTTCCCATCCCGCCTCCTCGTAGAGCGGCCCGGTCTGCAGCCGGCGAGGAGGACAGCGACCGGGACAGCGACCCGGCCTTTGTGTCACCGTTAGATGAGGTGAAAGCCGTCCGTCAGCAAGCTGCTCTCACCACAGCAAACCTGCACGAAGCCTCCAGGTGGGTGAAAAGTGACACACGGTGCAACATTTAATCACTGACCTGAGTCAGTGCGAACTTCAACTTTTAGACAAAAGCTGGAGGCAACGATAAATCCACGTACGTCCCACAAAACCCACTTAAACTCCCTGTCCTGTGTGCATCCAGGGCTCAGCTGCTGGACTGTCTGCGGGAGACCAGAGCGGAGAAGAAAACGAGGCGTAAAGTCCTGAAGGAGTTCGAGGATGAGTTTTACCGACAGACTGGGAGGTGAGCGTAAACTTTATTAACAACAATAAACTTATTTATTGATGACACAAAGGCGTGGAGGGCGCAGTAAACACGTCAGAAACTCCAGGTAACTCGCTCCTGTCTTTCATGTGATTTATGCATGTCGGACAGAATCTGCCAAAAGGAGGATCGAACTCCGATGAAGGAGGAGTATCAGGAGTACAAACAGCTGAAAGCCAAACTGCGTCTGCTGGAAGTCCTCCTCAGCAAACAGGAAGTTGCCCAAACCGTGTGAGGAAACGGGAACCCACACAACTCTCCTCCATTCCTCTCCAACCTGAACAGACTGTAGAGTTAAAGAGCGCAGCTAGCATCTTCACATCGGGATTCCTCTGGACTGCTGCATTCCCTCCAGTCTGGAGGGAAACTCATGAACATTCCTTCAGTTTTTGACACATGTTGAGCATTTTTTTTACTAACTAAATGTGTTTGACTCCAAGTGAAAGCACTTTAATCTGTTGGTGGTGGAGGACGATTGAGATGCCTCTTTTTATTTTCAAACTCTGAACCTTCCTGCCAAAAGTTCAAATGAAGCTAAAAACCACAAACTGCAGTTTGTGTCCTTTTAAAGATCTGAAACAAACTCCAAAAGCAATAAATTCAAAAGGAAGAAAAACCGAGAGAGCAGACGGAGCCTCACACTGAAAAACATGACACATGCTCATTCAGCAAAAACCAACCAGAAAACTCAAAGTTACGTTTGGCTTCACATGAGCAACAGTCTGAAATTCAAGTTGAGGAAACTAAAAACGCAGCTGTTTGTTTTGCAGCGGCCTCGCTGCAGGAGACTAAAATTTTTTTGCTAGTTTTGCCTTTAGTAGATGGCAGTGGGCTGGAAGAGATTAACACTGGAAGACAAAGCAAATCCTGAGTAGCTCCACTTGGAAATCTAAAATATTTGCATTAATATTGAGTTCAGTTCATCTGATGCTGAAAAATAAAATGTGAATTCAGCAGGAGCTGCTTCCTGTTCAAATAAAATCATTCTGAGAAAGAAATGAGCTTGATTCAGATCAATCTGTTTGGACGTCAGATTGTTAAAAATCTTATCTGTAAATCTTTCAGCACGCCTGATCGATTTATCCAGAACTGAGAAAAAATTTCACACTTTTCACATTTGAGCATTTTGTAAGGAGCTACAAACCAAAGCTCCATTCAGAGGTGGAAGGTTTCATGGCGGCACAGAACACCGTCTTTAGTGTGAGTTCTTTAATTATTCAGTTCTTTTGTTTGGAGTTTGGCATTTCTGTTCTTGAGTGAGTGAGGTTTAGACCCCCAAACTACCCCAAACTACCTAAAACCTGTCTGGGTCACAGTGTTAATAACCACACGTTAGAAACGCGACTTTCTATAAAGATCGAGCGCTGTCATTTTTTGGTGAGGTCACATTCAATCTTCTCATTGATCCAGTTTTTTTTATTTTGTTTGTTTTTTGCGGGTAACCAATAAAACTGCTTCCAGGATCAGAAATAAAATGTTTAATGTCACTTTATGTGAAGCAGGACATGAAGGACGGTCAGGGCTCAAAGACTTTAATGCAAGTGCAGATCCTGGAGGGATGCATCTCTATTTATATCAGAGCACTTTATGTTGAACAAGGGACACTTATTTTTTCGGGCTAACGTTGCAAAGCAGAAATGTGTAATGAGAGGTCGATGCTAGTGCAGTTTTCTCTTTTGGAAATGGATCACAGTGCGGTCAGGTAGCTGCTTCAGATGAGCTCCTGTGAATGTGTGAGCTGTAGAAAAGGGCTTTGAGAACCTGCAGGACAAGTAGCTGAAAACTGAAGTGCTCTTTACTCTAATTTGTAGAGTCTTTAGTGTCAGAAGAAAACAGTTGAATATAAACCCAACCCGCCTGTGTTTGTGCTGTGGAACCTGTCCAAACAACCTGAGCAAAAAGCTTCCTAATGGTTTGCACGTTAAAATCTCTCAGCATTTCTAGGATTTAAGGTCAGTATAACGAACAGAATCCAGTCTGCCACGACTTTTCTACGCCACCCTGTTGTCTTCTAAAAACTTCTCCAATCTCCTCAAACATGTGAGATGTTCCGTGTTTTCCTGACTTTAATGGTGAATTGTGTTGGTGTTTTATTATGGAGCAAAATCCTGAAGCTTAAAGTCCTGCTGCGGTTAAACCTTCTGCTGGTTTCCTGTTCTGAATGCTGAGTGCACGTTGATGTTTTGACCTTATTCATGCTTGACCGTTATACACAGACTCTGATGATGAATTCTGTCCCTGTGTTGTGCAATTCTGGTTTGCCTGAAAAATGTCTATACACACAAATATTTAATAAATATTTTTGATACTAACAGGATTTTCGTCAGTTTTATCTGGCTAAAATCAGAATGTTTGTGAGGATTTCTCTTTGTCTCACACAAAGTGATACCAAACTCACATAAAATATCTTAAATGGTTTAATTGCCTTTAACATATTATTAGTTATTTTTTTAGACACATGCCATCCTCTTAAAATCTGCAGTGCTGTTTAACAGTTTCTGACCCCTTTCTGGAATTCTGGAGGTCGACAGTGTTCGACAGAGATGGGGCTGTGTAGTCCTAAACCTGTTGGTGGCGTTGCTCGTAGTAGAAGCTGGCAGTGACTCTGAAGACGTCCGATGAGCCTTCGTATGGTGTTATGACAGGTTTCAGGCCTTTCAGCTCTTTGTAGTGGCCAAAGTGTCTGATCCTGTAGTAGCCCGTGGGGGCTGTCGTGGGAATCTGCCACTCAACTGTGGCATTACTCTGCCAGTTTGACCCCTTCAGCCAGTGAAACCTGCAGCAAGACAAATCACTTTAATTCCTCAAAGACAGCTGTAGTTACAAGGTTTGTCTTTGCAGAGGAACATCTGGAATATGACTTCAGCTTTAAGGTAACATGTTGCTAGAAGTTTAGGCTAGCACGTCTCTGATGTTATGATAAAGGCTCATGAAAACCAGAAATCCAGTATCTATTATTTTTACAATATTTAAAGTTGAGTTTGAATAAATTATTCCAATATTAAAAACATCATGTATCTTTCAGTCTAGTTGAGTATATATTTAACCATGATCATGGGGAACACTGCTGACCAGACAGTTGTCCAGATGATAATCATCAACACCCTCCACAAGGAGGGTAAGCCACAGAAGGCCATTGTTGAACAGGCTGGCTGTCCATAGAGTGGTATATGGAAGAATATTAAAGGAAAGTTGACTGAAGGGGAAAGTGTGGTAGGAAAAGATGCACAAGCAAAAGGAACGACTACAGCCTCAAAAAAATTGCCAAGAAAAGCAGATTCAAGAATTTTGGAGCGCTTCACAAAGAGTAGACTGAGGATGGTGTCAGAGCATCATGCACTTCCAGACACGTCTTCAGGAAATGCGCTCCAGCTGTCAAAGTCCTGATATCAAACCACTCCTGGGCTAAGGAGAAGAAGAAATGGACTGTTGCGCAGTAGGAAAAAATCTTTTCAGATTTGGAAATCGATTTCCTTGAGTCTGGAGGTAGAGTGGAGAGGCACAAATCCAAGGTGTTTGAAGTCCAGTGAGATGTTTCGGCAGTCTGTGATAGTTTGGGGTGCTGCGTTATCATTGGTACTGGTTGTGTTTTATCATGTCCAAAGTGAATGCAGCTTCTACCAGGAGATTTTAATTCAATTCAATTCAATTCAATTTTATTTATACAGCGCCAATTCACAACAAGCAGTCGCCTCAAGGCGCGTTGTATTATAAGGTAAAGACCCAACAATTTTAGAGCACTTCTTGCTGGCAAGCTTTATGGGGATGATGATTTCTGTTTCCAGCAGGGCTTGGCACCTCCTCATGGTGCCAAAACTACCACATAATGGTTTGCTGACGATATTATTTTGTGTTTGATTCTCTGTATGAGAATATACGAATATGATTCGCTTTGAGATTCACCTGAACTGAACTGAACCTCACAGAATCTTTAGGGTATTGCCAAAAGGAACATGAAAAGCACCAGACACAAAAATATAGACATGCTGAAGGCTCCTACCACAGCAACCTGGGTTTCAGTAGCACCTCAGCTGAATCAAGTACTGACTGTATAAATTAACATACAAGAAGTTGGAAATTTCTGCATGCAGTTCTTTTTTTGATGGCGCTTGAGAAATGTTCTAATAATCTGTATTATTGATTTTCATGAGTTATAAACCATAATCATCAAAATTAAAACAACAAAAACGCCTGAAATATTTTTACCTATAAAAAAATAAAAAATATTTAAAAGTTCATCTTTTTTAATTTAATTACTTTTTTTTTAACCGTGTTCCAGTTTTTGGGGATTCACTAATCCAAACTAACCCACCTGGTCTCCCATGATGCATCAGTGTGAACAACTTCCCAGGTTTCTGTTCTGTTGTCAAAAATCTCTACAGTAACAAATGTTTTATCACTCTGCAACAAACGAGAAGGAAAAGGTCAACAAAGCATGTAAAGTAGGCAAAAAACAAAACAAAACAAAAAAAATCCCAAAACCAACAATAACTGCAACAACAAAATACACATGGATGAAGGAAAGAAATTCTTACAATATCTCCGGAGTGTCTCGGGTTCCCTGCTACAAATGTGACAGACACAACATCACCCTGAAAACCACATTAAAAATATAAGATTAAATTTGTTCACATAAAAGCAGGTGTCATCAGCATATCGGTGGACTCTGATACTAAGATACTCTGGTTTGTTTGAGCTCCAAGGCTAGCAAATTAATATGATGCTGAAAACATGAAGGTAAGACTAGCAGCAGGTCACATGTAGCTAGCACAGACCTTTGCTTTTTGTGATTAAAATTACTTCAAAAGCAACCAGCTCCGTCATTTTCAGGTTGGAGCTGGAGGCATAGACTCCATTAATGTTGATTAATTTAGTGCTTCCAATTAAAACTTTGCACCCAACAGTAGTGGACAACTCGCATATGTAAGTGTGACTTGTGGTGAACAACAAATTCACAAACAACAAAAATAATAAGGAACGCAAACATGCTCATGTCAGATTAATAATGAGAGAAATTACAAACAGTCAGCTTAAGCCTGAATCAAACCAGGCCTTCTACTGAGCCCCAGTGAACACTACAGAAGTGTGAAAGTATGTTTCATACCTGTCTATAAACAGGGTAAACCTGCTGCAGGACATCACCGAAGCTGGTGTTCACTGGTTTTTTGTCAAAGAGTGCTGGAGACACAAAATTAAATAATTTCTCTGTAAAGAAGGGAGGCTCAGGGCCAGCTGGCAGCTCAGATACTCTGTCCTGAAAGCAGAAAAACATGTTCAGCATTACCAACAGTGTTGCAGTGATTTAAGAACCCAGCTCTTACACAGTATTGCCAAGTGTCACACTGCGGGGGGGTCCTCTATTTATTTGTTATCAAATTCAATTACATTTAATCAATTTTACTTAAATCACCAATTCACAACAACAGTTATCTCAAGAGACTTTCTATTGTAAGGTAAAGATCCTATAATAGTACAATTGCTGGCAATGTGTCTAAACGGCCACATAACCTCCAGATATTAAATCAGTCTATATGCAGGTGAAATGTTTTCCCTGCAAGCTTATCAGCAGTTAAGCTTTACAAAACTTTGGAAAATGTTTTTAAAATAAACAAAAAAATCTGTGTTCTTTTTACGAGTGTGAGGAGTGTAATTTTTTTTACAGACTTCAGTGACACATTTATAATTAGCCATTTGAGTTTGGTTCATTATTTCATGTTTTATCTGACAGGTAGATGCACAGGATGTTAGTGCTAAATCAGCTTTATGCAGGAAAACTGTTTTTCTAACCATTTCTGTGTCACTCAGTGACACAGTGATTCTTTTCTTTTATTTTGTGGTGCCAAATTCAGTGTTTCTTCACCATAATTTACAATGTGCACAGAATAATTCCTTTGTTGGAATATTCTTCTATTCTTATTTTTCCTTTCTCTCTTGTGTTGTGAGAGAATGGGTCTGACACTGCAGCTTATTTCAGAGGACGAAACTGGAAATGAGCTTTTTAAAAACTTTACTGTGTTCTTTCTGAACTAGTTTTCTTTTACTAAATGCTCCCACCATCAAGGGGGGACCAACGTGACCCCATGTTTCAGGTGGATTGCGCTCATTCATGTGCTGATGAAAGGTGTAATGCACCCATTCACACCTGAGCGATGGCTCTGGCCAGGCCTCGGTACTTTTGCAGGTAGGCACTGAGCGTGTGCGGACCGTATATGGTGGAAGCGCCTTCATACCGCTGCACCTGAAAAGAGGTAATCAGAGTAAGTTTCCACACTGCTACATGTACATTTTTTCTTTATTTATGTTTATTTTTTGCATTTTCAACCTTTATCAGATAGTACAGTACAGAGAATGCACAGGAAAGCAGGGAGAGAGTCCCACATGACATTTATCCCATTTATCTCATCTAATTTTACAATGAAATTTACCTTAAATAAGGAATTTTTCTCCAATTCTGACTAGTTTATGTCCCGTTTAATTTATTTAACATTGATTTTTTTTTGACAGCTTAGCAGATGGATTTAAACACTACAGCTCCCATAGGCCTCAGCTGTTGTGTACCTGGTATTCTTCATAGGTGGCGATGTAATGGGTGTAGGTGTTACTAAGGCCTGCAATCACCACCTCCATGTGCTTCAGTGTTCCCTCTGATGCCAGCTCCTGATACACAGTAACAACACAGTGATATGAGCATTCAGTAACAACATTAATACTTATATTTTTACATGACGTCTTGATGTTTCATGTTGTTTCTCACCTCTTTGACAGCTTCTCGTAACCTCCTCCCCGACATGGTGCTGTTAAAGACACACACAGGCAAGCCGAGCATCATCAGTGTTTGTAAGCAGCTGTGTTGTTATTGGCTGTATTAACAGTTGTGTTGGTAAAATGTTACGTCATTTCTCCAGGAACAGCTACAACAGCCACAGATCCGATGGTGATCATCTGAACGTCCACAATCTGAGGATGCCAAGGCAGAGGCCAGTTCATCTGCACACACAAGCACACCATGGCAGTCTCTTTATTCGTTTCATTTAATTGATTCTCAACAGTTATCACCTTTTAGGTTTTATCTGCTTCCATGAGATCTGTTTTGTGCCCTGTCTTCTTTGATTTAAGCCCGATATAAGATCAATTTTCTTGAGGTTTTGAGGTAGTTGGACCTCACAGCACTGAGCTACAAGCCACCGTTCTTTCCTGAAACTTCAAATGAAGGATTTGAGGAGTTTGATGAAGCACCATGACCATTGTGCTCTGATAACCTAAATGTTAGATCCCTGTTCAGTGATCAGACTACATTTTTACTTTAAACAGTTTGTATGTGTGAGCTCATTTTAATCCCTGCTTCGCCTCACCTCCCCGGTGCTGAACAGGATCGGTTTGGGATGATGACATTCTGTTGTCTGATTGGACGGCTTGCCAAGCAAAGCATCTCTGATCCCATCCCAGAATGGGTCTCCTTCTACGGCACCTTCACACACAGAGACACAGACACAGGTTTCTCTCTGTGAGAGCCCACTCAGAGCGTGGCAGCTCAATGTGAGTTAAGTGACCGTCGAATCACCTTGAGTGAAGTTCAGGTCTCCTCCTCCATCTATTGTTCCTGCTGCAAAACTGTGACCCAGAGCTGGCTTACAGGTGCTGCCCTGAACACACAAACACATGAACACATGCAGCATGAAGGCAAAGCCACCTTTTATGTGAGGAAGATGTTAACAGCGTAACATAGGAACCTGTTTGGAACCAACAAAATGACCGTACAACTACACTATCAGGCCCTCTCTGTGTGCTGTGTCTGTGTGTGTGTGTGCACGCTGACCGTGTGCGTCTCGTTGATCTGAACAGTTACGTCAGTCATGTTGACCCACTGATGAGCATACTGAATGGAACCGGTCACCTCCTCGACTGCATTTGCATAGAGCTCCTGCAGAGGGCAGCACCACAGGCACACAGGCATCCAGGAATTAAGCACAAAGTCAAAGTATGGAAATAACAACAGCTGGCTGGGTAATTTTATTTAAATACACAATACAATCTTTTTTCTGAAGTTTACAATGTTTCTTTACTGAACCCAACAGACAGACACAGAGGGGGGCGTACCTTTGCCTTCAGGTAGATGCTGTGTCCGATGATCCGAGTGCTCTCAAACATGTCATCTCCAGGTCCGAATGCCTGACACATTTTAGTCTGACAGACACACATTTATTGTTTAGCGTCTGCAGATTTTATTAAGCATATTAACAAGGGTGTGCGTGTGTGTGTGTGTGTGTGTGTGTGTGTGTGTGTGTGTGTGTTTACCCCTCCTATGGGACAGGAGCTGTTCAGGTAGTCACAGGGAAGCCCAGTGTTCACACAGTAAGGTCCTCTGGTGTTTGGGCTGACATCGCCGAGGTTACTGGAGGAGAAACCAGCAACAAAACTTCCCTGAGACACACACACACACACAAACACACACACAAAGACAAACCCATAAAAATATATTTTTGTGTCCGCATACACCTCAGAAAATATAGAGCTGCACCACTGCATACAATAATAACTACATTTTCAGCAGTGCTGGAACAGCTGGGAATCTGTTCTTTGAAACACTTTGTTTAAATAAATGGCAACTCAAATAAAGACTTTACTGCTTCTTTTTCTATTCATTGTTTGCTTTGTGTTAAAATGATATTAAGTGAATCAATGAGCTACAAGAATGCTCCTATTTTGATGCAGCACCCTCAGGTCACCTGTCCAGGTAGCTCTCCTGGGTTCTTGTCCTGCTCCAGCAGGTAGGAGGCGTAGCCCATGTTGTCGCTGCTCACCATGCGGTTGGTGTAGTTCATACTGACGGCGTGGACGGCGAACCAGCTGTCGGTAGCAAAGCACAATAATAATGATGATAATAATAAACGTTATTTATGTGAAAAGACTGCAGCTCAGAGTTTTTACATGTGGAAAGAATAACTGCATGAAACAAAGAACTGGTGACAAAACACAGATGAAGCACTTTGTAATAAATAAAATATAAAATATGAGAAATGCTCTCAAAAAACAGAAAAAATGTTTTTTGATTATTTGTTCCTTTTTGATGTTTAAAAGATTTTGAAAAAGCAGTTTAGGTCACCCGGTCACATTTTTTTATTAACCTGGGGAGGCTTTTTGTCTCACAGCTGAAAAATCTGTGATGTTTCATAGACTAATCAATAAATCAGAAAAATAAATGTCTGATTAATCAAAAATAAAATAATTAATTATTTGCAGCTCGACTAGCTGAGAAAATAAAAACCCAACATGTATGTATAGATTTCAGTCATGAAAACAGCAAACACCATATTATTATTATTATTAAAGGAATGTTCTGTGTGTTTTTACCTGATCATACCGATCCCATCTCCATCCAGATCAGTGAACTTCAGCACCAGCACCTGTTTGTCTGTGTTCCACTTATACCTGGTAAACAGGTAACGCTCATCAGAACCAAACAGAAGGAGGGAAGTTTGGTGTGTTACAGATTTACTGGGTACATGTGACACTGACGGAGCATCGTGAGCTTTTTTAGGAATGCCTGCTCCTTCCAGCCAGACTATCATGGCAGCAGTGCAGGTAAGGAGCGGTAGTTCCTGTTTACATCACACATTGGTGCTCGGATTGTTT
>VUQJ01045020.1:27758-40408 GCA_015108635.1 Andinoacara biseriatus | reverse complement strand
GATCCAATATTATAAATCTGTGAGGGGAACTATAGGTGATATAAGATTCATATGTTTTCAATTAGTTGGATGATAATCAGATGTGAGCATGTCAAAGTTTGATCTTCACAGCACGCTTAAGGAAGTGAATTGTGGCACAAACCTACTGAGAACTTCACAGGAAAGAGTTGATGCTCATTAGGCTAAAGAAAGGTTGCAGAATAATTTTTAAAAATGAGCTTTACCAATCTGCAGGCAGACACTCAAATCAACCACCAAAGATCCCTCAGAGCCAGCAGGACACAAGTCTATCCATTAAAGAACAGTCAACGAAGAAGAAGAAAGATCTGATCCTAATCAGGATTAAGATCAGATCGATCCTCCCAAACTACCAGCATCCTAAACCGGAAGCTGTCCTGTTTAGAGGAATAGACTCATTCCTCCCATCTGTAGTGCTGGACTGATCAACATTTACAGAAACGTTTAGCTGCTGGACAAAGAGGTCCCAATGGATGCTGACAGCAAAGGCTTACAGACTTTTCCCCTCACAACTATGAAATATTGGATTGTTTTCCGGAATAAATAAATAACAAAGTTTAATAGCTTTTTTTTTTTTAAATTGGTTTTGCTTTATCTAGAACACTGAGATTCAGATGTACAATGAGAATCTGGAATAAAGGTCACAACTCACCTTCAGTTGGTGGAGCTTCGGAGAAATGCAGCAGAGAAAGTGTCTGTATGTTCACCGGGTGTCTGATCTGATGGTTTTACAGCTTCCATCCTCTTGCTGGCCAGAGCAGATCAGCTGTTATCTCAGTAATAAACAAGTCTGCAGGTAAAAAGCTCCAAAGGTTACCACCCGAGCAACACACAGATGGTAAGTCAGAGATTCTGATCAGTGATTCCAGAGAAAAACAGCATGACAGGTAATTTGTTCCACCTGTTATCAGACTATTACTTTTGGGTTTGATCTTCACTCATTACCTTGAAAACAGTTATTAAACCTGTCTCAACTCAAGGTTCACTTACTTGCTTGTACTGCAGTTTTTGACCATGTCACATCAGAGCATTCAGTGATCACAAAATGGCAGCGAGCGCGATCCCACACGTCAAATGGGTTTCTTTTGACAGGGAGTGCATGAAGCAGAGCAAACAAGCTTTACATTTTACTGACAAGATTTTCCATTAATAGAAAAAGGTCCCAGCGCCTGTCCTGTAGATTTTTGTTTCCTTTCACTTATCTTTAAAGGGGATATATCATGCTTTTAAATCCTTCCTTTTCATATGTAAATCATTCACTTGTGGTCTGTATAAAGTAGAACTGAAATGCTTTGGTCTGAATTCCTCGTTATTGTAGCTCCACAGACCCCTCGTTTTCCCCTGTTCTGATGCGCAGCTTCGTTTTGGTTTTGGTGCGGTCTTTTTAAATGTGAATGAGACATTTCACATCCCACACTTTTGTAGTTTGATAGCAGCGATACGATTAGCCACCGACAGAGAAACAAACACTTCGAAGAGGTGGTGTGAAGAAATGGTGTGGGTTAATACACCCAACAACCAAACATTTTAACTTGTCTACTTGGAACTTCGGCATAACTGAACTGAACTACAAAATCGCTGCTATTTTTTTCAATGGTGCATTCATGTAATTGGTTAGCTGATTATCCATGCCCTTGTTTAGCAGTTCCACAGCAAATATGGGTAGTGACATTATAGACAAGAAAACGTAACAGTGACTAAAGAAAACTGAACAGACTGAAAAATATGACCCCAAAATAATATAAAGATATCTATGCAGCATCGGGAGAAAATAAATTTCAATTTCTGCACTCCTAGACACTCAAAGTAAACAAAAAAATTTATTTATGGGCTAAAAAAGTGGATTTTGCATGATATGTCCCCTTTAAATCCACACAGACCATGTTTTGAGTCTGCAAGATGTATGTGATGTAACAGGACAGCCTCTGTAAACCTCTGTCTCTTTAAGCTGAAAAGAAAGCAAACTTTCCATCCATCCATCTTCTCTCACTTATCTGGGGCTGGGTCGTGTAGGCAGTTCAGAAAAGCCAGACCTCCCTCTCTCCACCCACCTCCTCCAGCTTAGAGGACCACAGAGGTATTCCCAGGCCAGCCGAGATTTCTCCGGAAAGTCCTTTTCCGTGTCCTCAACAAACTCCTCCACACTTGAGTTTTTGCTTCAGCCACATCCCGAGCCACATTTCACTTGACCGAGTGGAGAAAATGAAAACTCCACACAGAAAGGTGCAGGCCAAGGTGGATTTGAACCCGGGACCTTCTAGCTGTGAGCTAACAGTGCTAACCACCAGACCTCCATGCATCCGGATTTCTGCTTGACGTTGGACTTTATTTCTAACCTACATTAAAGGCTCATTTCTTTTGGTTTGCATCCTTCATTTGGATACTCGGTCTCCTGACACGTTAACAATTTTACAAAATGATTCAATGTATAAATATATGTTATGAAATGTTTTACTGGGCTGCAGCACGTCAGATAATATTCAACTATATGTGGCCTATTACATAAAATGAGTTTGAAACATTTAAATCACAGTTAGCTTCCTCTTACAGAAAGACAGAACCAGTTAAAAAAAAGTTATCAGCCAGGTACTAAAACCTTAGAAATATAGCTGATTCAAAGTCATCAAGAGCCTTAAAGGTAATCAATAGGTCTTTAAAAGCTACTGAAAAATGTCGAGGGACTCGGTGTAAAAGAGCTGAAAATGTCACAGTCCTGTGTTTTAGACCTGTTTTTGAGTTAGAACTTTGAATTCTTATTTCTTAAGGTGTTGTTTTGGGTCTTGATATATTTATTCTTTGTATCTTTAGTTTATATGGATAGCTTCTGTTGTATTAGTGGGTCAAATTATTCCTCAGCGTTTTTTCTTTTTATCCTTAAGTTTCATGGATTCCCAGGTCTAGGTGTTTGTTACTTTTGAATCATTTATTTAGCGACCTTTGAATGGACCTTTGTATTTTTGGAGACCTCTTCAACCAGCACTAAAGGTTCACTTTGTGTTATTTCTGCTCTTTGGAGTCTGCATGAATGAAACAATACAAGAGCATCACTTACATTTAATTAATTAGACACCAGTGGACTAGACTCAACAATAAATTCACTAAATAAATAGGAGTGTTTAGAGCAGATTTGCTCTCAGGTTGTTAGCACAGTTACTCTGGAATGAATCAATAAATCGGACATGTCACAGATGCATAGACACAGAGGGTGTGGTGAATTTTCTGAGAAACACTCCCTGCACATAAGAGCTTGAGGGCATTGTGGAAACTTCTGCTGCATGTGGCAGGGACAAAAACATTTTCTGCAGAGGTACTGAGAACAGGTCTGTTTACTGTTTGTTTTATCTGGAATAACAGCCTTTAGTTCAAGTCAGAAATAAACTGCACTCACACCACATTTCTAATCCTTTTAGGTTTAACAGCTGGAAAAACTGTAGTGACTTCCATTCACATGCAAATATCCATCCATCCATCCATTCTCTTCCACTTATCCTGGTCGCGGAGGCAGGAGCCAAAGCAGAGAAGCCCAGGTGTCCCTCTCCCCAGCCACCTCCACCAGCTCATGCAAGGCGTTCCAAGGCCAGCCCAGAGATATCCAGCATGTCCTGGGTCTACCCCGGGGCCTCCTCTCGTTGGGACATGCCCGGAACACCTCACCAAAGAGGCGGCCAGGAGGCATCCTAGTCACATGGCCGAGCCACCTCAATTGGCTCCTCTTGATGTGGAGGAGCAGCGGCTCTACTTTGAACCCGGATGGCTGCACTCTTCATCTATCTCTAAGAGACAGGCCAGCCACCCTTCGGAAGAAACTCATTTCTGCCGCTTGTATTTGCAATCTTGTTTTTTCGGTCACTACCCAAAGCTTGTGAACATAGGTGAGGGTAGGAACGTAGATTGACCAGTAAATTGACAGCTTCGCTTTTACACTCAGCTCCCTCTTCACCACGACAGACATCTTGAGGGAAAGAGAACACATGCAAGGTTTTATTCATTGATTTCTCATCTGCTTTTAATACCATCCAACCCCACAAATAAAGTAACTTGAACTTGAACTTGAAGCAACGTAGTGTATTCTGTCCAGTGCAGTGAAGAGTGCTTGAGACCTTTTCATTGGAGAAAGCAAACAGCCTCTTCACAAACAAATGGCACAACACAGAAGAGCCACCTCGACAGGACAAGACTCAGCTGTACATCGGAATATGAAGGAGAAAGGGCACTTTATGAGGATGCCAATATTCACATTATGGACGAGGAGGACAGATGGTTTGAGAGAGGAGTAAAAGAAGCATCTTTGTCCTCTGTGAGGAGGAGGTGGATTATGTGACCAAGTTTCGATCATTTACAATGCTGTCCTGAGCTCCCTCCCCAGGTGCCTCAATCCCCACTCACACCTTTGTTCCGGTGACCTCAGTAGGTCATTTGATACAATTAAAACGTCTTCAAGAAACAAAAAGAAGTCCATTCGCCCTTTTTCAGGCTCCAGAGATAACAAAGGAAATCATTTCCTTAAACTTACTTTCAGAGATACATCTACTAACATTCATCCTGCAGAGTCTCTGTAAGGCAATAAATCAATATGTTGATCAATTATTGAATCATTTACCAACAGGTACTAAAAGAGAAGAGAGAGACCTAATATTTAATAATCCATATTTAACACTTTGGTGCAGTTGAGGATGCTATATTGTTCTTTCTTTGTTAATTTTTATGCTTAAAAGGTTTTTTTTTTGCTGATTTTTGGTTTGTTCTTTGGTGATCTTGCAGCAAACACAGTCTCTATAGGAAATGCCAGGAAGAGGGACGCTGCAGAGAAGCATGTAAGACTGAAACTATGCTCTGCTTGCTTGTGCAGACAGGATCATCAGTGGAGGTTTCCGTGCAGCAGCTCCCAGAAACAGAAGTTTCCTAAGAAAACAAATTTCTCAGCAGTGTAAACTGAAACAGTCAGACACAAGTTCAAATAATGGCGACAAAATTCCTCCTTAAACAGGTTATTATTGTCATTAGACGGTTACTTTGCACAGTTACGCTGGAATGAATCAATAAAGCAGATGTGTCACAGATGCATATACAGAGGGAGTGGTGAATTTTCCTGAGAAATATTCCCTGCAGATAAGAGCTTCACGGTACTGTGGAAATTTCTGCTTAATGAGGGACAAAAACATTCTCCACAAAATTACTGAGAACAGGCCTGTTTACTGTTTATCTGGAATAACAGCTGTTTTTCCAAAGAAACTGCACTCTTTGCTACTGAAGATATCCAGTCAGAAATAAACTGCACTGACACCACATTTCTAATCCTTTTAGGTTTAACTGCTGAAAAAACTGTAGTGACTTCCATTCACATGCCAATGATAATCTGTAATCTGTAGTAAAATTGATTGAAATAGATTTTGGAAAACTCTTTCTGGCCACTTTATTAGTTACACTTTGCTAGCACTGGGTTGGGCCTCTTATCCTTTAGCCTCACACAGCTGCTGCAGATGTCTCTGTCTGCTGCATCCATGATGAGAATCTTCCGTTCCACAACATCCCAAAGGTGCTCTGCTGGGCTGTGATCTGGGGAGTGTGGAGACCATGTGAGTACAGTGAACTCATAGTCATGTTCAAGAAACCAGTTTGAGATGATCTGAGCTCTGTGAGCTTTGTGTGTTATCCTGCTGGAAGCAGAGAAGATGAGAAGATGATACAGGGATGGACACTGTCATCAACAATATTCCACTCAGGTAGAACGTGGAGTTTAAACGATGCTCAGTTGGCGCTGAGGGTCTCAAAGTGTTCCAAGCAAATATCCCCCACGCCATCACACCAGCGACAGAAACCGCTGATACGAGGCAGGATGGATCCATGCTTTCATGCTGTTTACACCAGATTCTGACCAAATCATCTAAATGCTGCAGCAGAAATGGAGACTCAGACCAGGCAACATTTTTCCAAACTTGTGTTAACTTTGGTGAGTCTGTGTGAACTGTAGCCTCAGTTTCCTGTTCTTAGCTGAGAAAATGGGGAACCCAGTGTGGTCTTCTGCTGCTGAAACCCATCTGGTTCAAGGTTCAGAGATGCCCTGGCCATTTTCCTCTGACCACAACAAAGAGTTTTCTCCCAGAGAGCTGCTGCTCGCTGGATATTTCCTCTGTTTCAGACCTTCACTGTAAACCGCAGAGGTGGTTAGTGGGACAGTTAGAATAACAACCATGCCACATTCAGAATTGCTCAGAGGTCATCTTCACCTCATCTACATGCCTACACACGCTGAAATGCTGGTGTGTGATTGGCTGATTAGATATTTGTTTTAATTAACAGTTGAACACATGGACCTAACAAAGAGGCTGGTGAGTGTATAATGTTCTTAAAACACACACACACACACACAACAAACAACAATTTGGTTCAGAGAAAGATTTTGAGAAGTCTGAGTGCTGATGCTTTTTAACTGCTGAGCTTAGAAAACTGCATTTATTATTTATTAGGTCTAAATATGAAAAGAAAATGTCTACTCCTGGTCCTTGAGAGGAAAAGAAAAAAAAAAATCAAATACGGTTTTTGGATCAGCAAACAGCTGAAGTATTTTCATCTCACTGACAGAAGTATTACAGGTACCATCAGCACAAAGACTCAGACTCAGCTTCATAGTCATTCAGACTACGAGACACAGTGTGAACGAAATGTAGATTCTTGGGTCTTGGTGAAAGTCAAATACAGGATTAGAGTAATAAATAAAAATAAATAGAATTTAAACAAGTACAGAAAAGAAATAAATAATAAATAACTGGCTAAAATGGCATAAGTAAAAATAGAAAATGAATACACTAAACTAAAACTAAAAACAGGTATAATAGCATTCTGTGGTGATGCTGTTTGATATGTGTGGGGCAGCGCAGCCTCCGTCCAGAGGGGAGAGGGGTGAAGTCTGTGTGCAGGCTGGGTGTGCTCATTGAGAATGCAGGTAGCTCTTTCCCTGCATCTGTAGATGTCCTTTATCAGTGGTAAACTGCAGGGGCCTGTTAATGAGGGACTGGATTAGTGAGGGTTGATTCTAATGTGGAAAATGTGAATTTATGTTTCTCTAAAAGCTCTTAAGGTGTTTGGAAAATGAAGATGATGCCTCAGGGTTCAGAGGCATCATCTTCATTTTCCTCGCCACACATCACAGGAAACAAACAAAAGGAAAAACTGTTGTAGAAAATTGGTTCCTCCAAACCAAACCGAATGAAAAAACTGAAAGTGCTCCTGGGTGTTGGGGAGGAGTTAATTATCAGCTATAAATAACCTGTGTATCTGCAAACTGGACGCGGCAGCTACAAGACTTTCAAACAACTCAGAACTGCACACCTTCACCAGGTAACTGACAACAAAGACACTTTCATTCAACACGGTCTGTTTTGTTGTTTGTTTGTTTTTTTATCACGCACGGTTTTAATTTCAGTTAGAATTTGGTTTAACATTTTTCAAACTAAAAGAGCTGGATTTAAATATTTTTGGACCTGCTGAAACCCAAATTCTCATTTTCTGAACCAAATTAAACAGTTTTCTGCTTTTTGCAGATTTTGACTCACTAAAAATATGTTTTATACAGTTATTCATTCGTGATGCATAAATCTAACCACAGGGGGCAGAAACACAACTGCAAAGTCTTGTAGTGACTGACATAGAGGTACTTTTTCATCTATTCTGGTCATGTGATCATATATAGGCTTTTTGGAAAGATATTCATTCTGTAATTTGAGATATTCTGGGTGCACGTTTTATATTGACTCCTCTGTTTTACCTCTTAAATGTTACCCTTACTCATTTAGATGTACACTCTAAATCTTTGTTCACAATTCTTAGATTTCTTGCTAAGAAGTCTATTCTGTTACGATGGACTTCTCCACATGTCCCATCTGGTTGGAAAGCAATAAGTAAATGGATATTTTGTTTTTTGACATCTGTTGCTGGATCTTTTCTCACAGGTTGTAGACATGGCTTCAGATCAGTTGATGATTGCTGCGCTAAATCGCCCTTTTGCGTTGGGGATGCTGTACGATGCAAGGAGACATAAATTGAACACAGGTAATAATTTTAGTTTGACATTACTCGTTTTAATCATCTCTGCAGGAGCGTCTTCAGTGCATTCATATTAAATAGCAGCACTGATGGCTGAGAAACAGTTTTACTTCTTTTAGCCGGTCTTCTAAATAATTAAGCAATTTCCTGCTTTATATCTTGTTGTGTCACAGTATTTTTTATTAAATGCATCATGTGTCACAGTTTTACAAAGGAGTATTAGGGCCACATTGAGAAAAAAAAATAATAAATTGTGCATTTTGAGAATAAAGTAAAAATTTTGAGAAAAATGTCAAAATACTATTTTGAGATTAAAGTCATTTCAAGTCAAATAACGGCCACAGCTGCTATACTCCTCTACAAAATGCCTTGGGTATATGAAACAACTTGATCAGCTGTCTTATTTTGCCTTGTGATTCAACATATCCTCCTCTTTGCTGCACGAAGGTGCAACCATCTGACCAGTGCCAGTTTGTGTGGATTTTCCTTCTGAGTTGATGCAGCTTTCTTCACCATCTCTTTAACGTCCTCATACTTAACACTACATCGTGTTTATGTACTAAAAGAAAAATAATTTCTTTGTTACTATAACCGATTCTAAAGTACAGTTTCACTAACTCATAATACAAGACATTCTGGAGGGTATAGCAGATGTGGTGTGGCAGTTATTTGACTTGAAACGACAACTTTAATCTCCACATTTACATTTATATTCTCAAAATGAAAATTCTTTTTTCTCAATATGGCCCTAATGCTGCGTCATACAGAGTGCAGGTGTGAACAGGATTTAGACATTGATAAATCACAGTTTGGGTAGCGTTCAGCTAGCCCATTGGCAAATTATTGGATGGAATTTAGGGTTTAACTTGTTAAATATAACTAGAAGAATAATGGTGCTATGTTTAACATAGGCAAGATGTATTTTTTTAACAAATTTATTTCTTATAATTTACATTTGCAGGACAATATGTAACTGCAGGTAATTTTAACTGCATATTGAATTCAGCCACAGATAGATCTCTAAATTGTTTCTGGTCATACAAATTCTTTTCTGTAATTATATCAGTTCCCAAACCAGAGAAACTGCAGGAAACTGCAGTCCCAGTCCATCTGTCAGTTATCTGCTTCCTTCTCCCATCACTCCTGAACAAGACTCAAAGATACTTAAACTACCTGGGTCAGAAACTCGGCCCTGAGCTGGAGTGGGCACTCCTCCCTTTTCTGGCTAAGAACCATGGCCTCAGACTTAGAGGTTCTAATTCTCATACCACTCACTTTACACTCAAGTGCAAGTTTGAGGCCACCACTCAATGAAGCCAACAGGACAGCATCATCCCCAAACAGCAGAGATGAGATTCAGAGGCCACCAAAGCGGAACTTCTACCCCTTGGCCTAGAAATTCTGTCCATAAAATGATATAATTAATCAGTCTTTATTATTTGGCTATGTCCCACAGGCTTTTACGGTGGCAGTAACTTTAAACCCTCACTTGACCGAGATGTCTTAGCTAATTATAGGCCAATCTCCAACCTTCCTTTTCTCTCCAAAATCTTTGAAAGAGTAGTTGTAAAACAGCTAACTGATCATCTGCAGAGGAACGGTTTATTTGAAGAGTTTCAGTCAGGTTTCAGAATTCATCACAGCACAGAAACAGCATTAGTGAAGGTTACAAATGAGCCTCTGATAGTGGACTCATCTCTGTGCTTGTCCTGTTGGACCTCAGCACATTTTTTTATACTGTTGACCATAATAATTTTATTACAGAGATTAGAGCATGTCGTAGGTATTAAAGGTACTGCTCTGCAATAGTTTGAATCATATTTATTTAATACATTTTAATTTGCTCATGTAAAATAGGAGTCTTCTTCACACACTAAGGTTAATTATGGAGTTCCACAGGGTTCTGTGCTAGAACCATGTCTATTTACACTATACATGCTTCCCTTAGGAAGTATTATTGGAATGCATTGCATACATTTTCATTGCTATACAGATATACAGATATACTCAATTTTATCTGTCCATGAAGCCAGATGACACACATCAATTAGTTAAACTGCAGGAATGTCTTAAAGACATAAAGGCCTGGATGACCTCTAATTTCCTGCTTCTAAATTCAGATAAAACTGAAGTTATCGTACTTGGCCCAACAAATCTTAGAAACAACCAGATACTTACTCTGAATGGGATTACCTTGGCCTCCAGTAACACTGTGAGGAAAGTTGGAGTCATTTTTGACCAGGATATGTCCTTCAATGCACATATTAAACACGTAGAATTGCTTTTTTTTTTGTATTTGTGCAATATTTCTAAAATTAGAAACATCCTGTCTGTCTCTGAGTGATGCTAAGAAGCTAATTCATGCATTTATTACTTCTAGGCTTGACTATTGTCATTCATTATTATCAGGCTGTGCTAAAACCTCCCAAAAGCCTTCAGCAGATCCAAATTGCTGCGGCGAGAGTACTGACAGTAATTTATTACAGATTTTGTGAAAACACTTTTAAATATTTCCTTTTTTATGTCATATTTATAGACTAGATTAAACGTATTATTAAGTGTAAACACTTTTTTAACAGTTCGAGAGAAAACTCTAATAACAAATTTATTGCAGTGTCAAGGTTATAAAAAAAAGGTCCTCCTTTTTTCCTCCTGCCAGTCAGCTCCATCTTCAGCATTCTTTGTGGAATATATCCATTGTCCCTTATCTGTCCAAACCATCTCAGCTTTGAGCTGCTCCTTGCTGCTTCACTTTTCCGCCTGTCTTCCTTTCTTTCACACACGTATTCTGTCTTGCTTCTACTGACTTTCATTCCTCATCTCTCCAGAGCATAGCTCCACCTCTCCAGGCTCTCCTCCACCTGCTCCCTACTCTCAATACAAATCTGCAAACATCAGAATCCACAGAGATTCCTGTCTGACCTCATTTGTCAGCCTCTCCATCATTACTCCAAACAAGAAGGGGCACAGAGCAGATCCCTGATGTACTCCCACCCCCCACCTAGAACCAATCTGTTGCTCCTAAACAGTAGCACACCTCGCCACAGTCTCTCTGTCCTCATACCTGTCCTGCTCCACCCTCACATACTTCTCTGCCACTCCTAACTTCCTCATGCAGTACCACTGTTCTTCTCTCAGCACCCCATCATCTACTTTCTCTAGATCCACAAAGACGGAGCTCCTTCTGACCTTCTCTAACTTCTCCATCAACACTCTCAACACTTTATTTCTGCTTACATTGCTTTATTTTTTCTGCAGATTTCACACTGTGGGACAGGGAAACTATTGAAAAGAACAGCACTAAGCAGCCTCAGACTGGGAGCACCTATGAAATTTCTACATCAGACTCCATCGAATCCAAGTCTTCCCTTCTGAAAATAGATAAACATTCCAAAACCAGTTGGTTGTGTGGACTGATTGAAAATAGTGGGTCTTCCATTTTTCTGAATGACAACAAGGAATTCAAGAACCAGAGCAGAGTGACGCTTCACTTCACAGCTACAACTGCATATGAACGTCTGACAATGACTCACCTCGAAGCAAAGAACAAGCAAATACAAGAAGTCATTAAGAAATGCCAAGCAACTCATGTAGTCACAGGCATCCTGTATGGGGCGAATGCTTTCTTTGTGTTTGACAGTGGAAGGTTAGGAACCAATGTTCAGAAAATGGAGGACAGCATGAAAGCTGCAGTAAAGAGGATCTTAGTCTATTGTTCTAAGACAACAGATGATGAACCCTTGCCAAAAAGTGATGAAGAGAAACATGTGACAGAGAGATTCTCCTGCACATTCTATGGAGACTTCATTCTTGACAGCAACCCTGCAACATTTGAAGATGCAGTGAAGACCTGCTCACAGCTTCCAAAGCTTATTAGAGAAAATGGAGAGAACTCAATTCCTGTCAAAGTGTGGCTGACACCGCTGAAGAATCTGGATCCAACTGCTGAAGAGCTGAAGGGAGAGATTTGTGTTGGGTTACTGAGGAAAGCTGAGAACGCCCTACAAAACCTAAAAGAAATGGAAATGAGATGCAATGATTCTCTGGACGAAGAACTGGTTCAAAGTTTTCCACAGATTCACAAAGAGTTGAACCGCTTCCAACACCTCTGTGAAGATAACGCAAAAAAACTCCGACAGGCCATGAAGGACACATTCCCTTCTATTCTTGAAGGTCAAGATGAGAGTTCACTGGAAAAACTCTTAGATGACCAGAAGAAATCACCATTCAGTATGGAGAACTTAGACAAGTGGTTAGATAATATAGAGAGAGAAGTCAATGTCATCAGGTCCTGTGTGGAAAAGATGGAGGGAATAAAGATCGCCAAAGATGAGGCAGAGTTTGACAGAGGGGTTCTCATTCCAGGTGTAGAGGATGCTCTGTGCTTTGTTTTCACCTCCCTGGAAACTGATGAACCATACCTGGAACACATGTACAACTACCTGCGTTGTCATGAAAGTCACTACAGTTTCAGTCCACCAACAAAAGAAAAATGGTTCTTCTCAGAAAAAATATTAGCTGACATGAGACAGAAAGCTGGAGATTTCTGCAGCATTGCCAAAGGCCTAAAGAGCAGCAGCAAATTTAGT